>JAADXJ010000239.1:0-31084 GCA_023337735.1 Pythium biforme
AAGTTCGGCATCGCGTTCGGCCTCTATAACGGCCTCCCGCTGCTTACGCTCACGTTCCCGTTTGCGATCTGTGGTCACATCGACGATGAACCACAAGTTGTCCCACTGTTTGGGTTTCAAGAAAGTCGACTTCGAGGCCCGTGTTTCGTGCTGTGAAGAGATGTCATTTTGCTGGAGCCAGACGTCGGTGAATGCAGACGACTGGGGCACGCTTGGCTGGTCGTTTCCGTCCACTGTGATGGACGGAACCGAGTCGTTGGGTGCGATTTCGACAGGCGATAGTGGATCGTCGGCTTCCGGACCGCCCGTCGTGGCCGGCTTGTATTTGTTCTTGGCGATCTGCCCCATCTCATAGTGCACCGTCAAGTCGCGATGCGTGAGCTGTACCAACACCCCATTCTTGAGAACGTCTCGCGTGGGCTTCGCTGTCGTCGTTCTGAAGGACCACACCGTCGACTGCTTTTCTTCGCCTCGACATCGTGGAACTGTGAGATCGGAATGAGAGTTGGTCTGACCGCCTCGGTGCTGTCGTTGGTGGCGAATCACGGCATTGCGAAGCGCTACGGGCGGATCCAAAATCCGTCTCGAGTCGGCATAGAGGACCTCGTGGTCCGTCGTGACAGTCGCAGCTCCTAAGACCACGAAGCACGGCTCCCTCTCGCGTACGAGCAACTTGCCGCCCGGCGCACGCAGAGGATCCTGAGGAAACAGCGTAAGCAAAGTACTCGGGTTGTCGCGGTGCGACTTTGGTAGCTTGACAAGATACCCGTTTGTGTCCACCGCTAGGAAGCCTCCATCAGTTGCTTGCAGCTGAATTTGGCGTCCGTATCGAATTGCAGCGTCTTCTAAGAAGGCCTTGTCGGCACTGCGGTCGGACTTCGTGGCTCCATTTCGTCGAGTCGGCGTTTCCAGGCCAATCTGAGTGTCATTTTTGTCCCGCCATACCGGCACCGGGGATCGTGCAGCGGAGCATTCGCCCTTATCCAGGAACGCGCCGGGGGATGCCGCACTTCCGCTCCACGGGCTTCTTGCCTGCCAGTCACACAAGCACATCAGTTGCCTTCGACTCCTCTTCAAGCACTGAACGCCGTGGCTTACTTGGAGGGCGGCGTCGAGAGACTGACCGTACCGGACTTTCCGTAGAAGCGACGAAGACAAGTTCCTAGCGACCGGCGAAAAAGAAACACACTGTGGTGAGTCTCGGTCAAGCAAGAAATCGACGCTGCATCACGTACACGTAGTCGAAGATCGAGCTCTTCCGCTCTCGGTTGCGAGAGACAAGATACTTCTTTTTCACCGGATGCTGCTCGTCCGATGACGACGAGATCGACGACGGCACATCCTGAGCGAAATGCACGACCATGCTTCGCGGTTGGCGCCGCTGAATCTCGGTTCCCAAAATGATCGCAGTGACCTCCAAGGCGAAGCACAAATACTGCAGCCTGACCTATAATTACTCAGCGAAGCACCAATCCAGAGACGCGAGACGTGGCCCGATTGATTGATTAGCTGCCGTTAACCATCCACTCCGTCATGGCCGTGGAGCACTGGATGTTGCCGCTACGGATCATGCTCTGCAATGTCTTCGGTTCGAAATTCAGGTGCACGGCGCGGTACTCGGGCTGCAGGAAGTTGGCCGGCGCGTGCTTCACGCGCGATATCCGGAACGGATCACCGGCGTCCTCGACAAGCTGCAGCTCGATGAGGATCTCAAGCTCGCGCTGCGCCTCGGTGCGCGTTGGCAGCGCCTTGAGCATGTCGTGCTTGCGGAAGAAATCCTGCCACTTGCGGAACACCATTTCGAGCGTGAAGAATGTGTGGCCGTCGTTTTCGAGATGGCTCATGCCGATCAGCAGCGCGATGCCGTGGTCGCTGATGCTACGCAGCGTTGCGAGCTGATAATCCGGTTCGAGGAGCTGTAGCGCGCGCTGAAAGTGATACGGACTCAGCAGCGCGCGTTCCTGCGTGAGGTAGCTCACGGCTGACACAGCGAGCCGCACGAAGTACGCCGGGCTGCGGCTCTTGTCCCACAGGCCTTCAAACACGGTCTGGAAGCGCGCGAACTCGTCGTGTTGCGTAAAGAGCGCGTTCACGCGCGCGTCAAAGGCCGTAATAAATTCCTGCGACGGCGTGTCGCTCACGCCCGCGTGCGCCCAGTCGATCGTGCGCAGCGTGAACGCGTCGCGCAGCATCGTCTTCATGGTCTCGAACGACCGCACGGGCACCACAACTTGGAGCTTGGAAAACCTGCAGACAAGTGGTCAGTTTGGAACACCAGCCAAAAGAACCCATCATCGTACGCATCCGTACCGTGATCGCACGCGCTTCTCGAGCGCGTCCATGATGCAAAAGTCCTCGGTCACGCCGAGCACACCCATCTGGACGTCCTTGAACTGGAGCCAGTCGAGCAGGTTGTAGAGCAGGAGCTGCTTGGCCGAGGTCTTGTGGGCAAAGTGCTCGAGCCCGTCGAGGATCACGAGCACGGGCGTGTTGGCCTCGGCCTTGGCGCGCAGCAGCGAGCGCAGGTACGTGTACATGGAGCTGTATGAGAGCACTGGGTGCTTGATCGACGTGTCGCGCGCGAGCTGCACGAGCATCTCCTTGAAGGCCTCGATCTCGTTCTGGAGGATCGTGCCGTTGAGGTACACGTGCGTGAACGACGCGCCGTCGCCGCAGCGAGCGCGCAGTTCGCGCAGCGCGCTCGCAACGATCTGCTTTTGCCCAAAGCCGGCGCTGCCGATGAGCAGGCCCGACTGGTTCTGGCCCGACGTGACCGTGCGCTCGAAGAGCGACACGAGCGTGGCCACGCACTCGCGGTCGCCCATGAACGCGTACTGGTTCAGCATGTCGTCTTGGAGACGTTCACGCAGTGCAACGCGCAGTGCATGGAGCTGCGGCGCCGCGACTGTGAGCGGCACCGGCGCGTCGCTTTTGTCCGTCAATAGTGACGATGGAGCTGCTGCTGGCGGGTCGAGAGCATCATCGTCGGCCTTGGTTTCGCTCGTATTCTCGCCGCGGCACTGCGGCTCATCTAACTCCATATCTGAGTCTGAGTTGCGTCGAGGCCTTGCGGCTGCCACCGCCGCTGTCATGTGCGTGCGCGCGCTGGATCCATTGCCCATTTTTGTGGACTTCTGTGGATGGATTCCTTTGCTTTGGGGCCAGGTTGTGAAACCATCACTCCTGACCGGAACGCGGGCCTCTAATGGGGTATGTACAGTACAGTGTCGGCAAGGCGAGATGGAGTCTTCTATTTGAAGCGGTTACGGTTCTGCGACAGCACGTGTCCCGTCTGCTGCTGAACATTCTGCTGGCCAGCTGGCATCGCGTACACGCGCCCCTTCGTTGGCTGTGTGACGTTGAAAGAAGGAAGTGAGGCCGTGTTCAGTTGAAGTGACTTCCAACAACAAGATCATTTCCGATAACCTGTAGGAGTGGATGTGTTGAAAGTGTTTAATCGGAGTAAATAATATTCTGTAGACCTGTTATATAGCATATGTGATAGTCTTTCGATTCACTAAGTTGATCCATAAGGACCCTCCAGACTGGCCGGTCAAGCGACCGTCCAGTTGGTATTTGTACGTACACTTGCCCGCCCCCAGAGACTCTATGACGAGAAACTTGGCCCCGCGTCGATCGACGGTGATGCAGCTCCGCAGTCTTCTCCCTTGAAGAACGGCGTCACCAGTTGGACGGAAGAGCGCCAGACGCAGAAGCAGACGCAGAGAAGGATTTGCCCAACAGCAGAGTGCACCAACAGAAATAGGCAAGAGGTGTTGGAGATTCCAACGAAACGGCGGGAGAGCTTTGTGCAGTCGGTTTAGGTGAACACCAACGCCAACGACGCCAACGCCAACAGACAACACCAACAATAATCCCACATTTGACCACCATCAACTCAAGCAGCATGGACGCGACGATCGCAGCAGCCTGCACGAGCGAGACCCGTGCGTTCTGCGCGCGTGAGGTCGATCTGCTGGCGCTCGTGGCGACCCGCGCGACCGGGCAGGATGACAACCGCGTGCGCCAGCGACGCCAGCGCGTGCGCGAGTGCCTCGTGGACCACGCCGACGACCTCTCGGCGGACTGCGTCTCGGCGCTCGTGGGCAACGTTGCCACAGAGCACAGCGCGCTGCCTGTCGCCGTCGAAAAAGACGGTGCTGACAAAGAGGAAGTAGAAGCAAAGGACGATGAAGCGGCGGTTGAGCCACAGGATGTCGAGACCCCACAGGAGGAAGAAGACGAGGCGGACGAGGCGACGCATGTGCCGCCGAAGAAAGAGGAGGCGCAGGCGCCACGACAGAAGCCGGTGATCGTCAAGCTGCCGCCGAAGGAATACACAGCTACGCCGCTGGGCGTCGCGCAGCCACAGCCTCTGCCACAGCAGCCACTACCACAGCCGCAGTATGTGCAACCACAGCCGCAGTATGTGCCAACGTCGGGCGACGTCGAGACGGGTATCGAAGTGCGCATCTTCCTTGTGAACCACCCTGGCCAAGCAGCAGTGGCCGCAGCGCCACCCGCGACGCCGTCATACATCCGCATCGGCGGCGACGCGGCGCAGCACGTGGATGGCGACAACGCCGGCGCCGTGGCCAGCACGGCCGCGTCGGGCTTTACGATGTCACCGTGGATCTGGGTCATGGTGCTGCCGTTCATGTGCATTGGCATGTACGTGTCGGCCATGCAGACGGTCGCATTTGTGCGACGACGAAGGGACGTCGTCTACCGCGTCGGCGCCGCGCAGTACATGCCCATTCCGACGTCGCTGAGCGCCACCAAGCAGTAGGGAATAAAGCCGCCCCCATTTAGGATCAACACCCCCCAACGAGTATTATCACAGGAAGACTACCACATAAGTAACTTAGGAGTAGACACAACGCATAGTGTATGTAGGCAAAAATACATCTACCCCACGCATCTTGAACCACCGCAACAAAAGATCCATTTGGGTCTCGCATGAATCCATACACTCGTGTCGGTGAGTGCGTCCATGACTTTCCCCTTCTGCTCCACAGTCGACTCATCTCCCCTCCATTGCACGAACCGAAGGTGACGTCATTTTTCCCTTATATAATGTACACCACTTTATTTGCTGACAAATCCCCACATAAGGTACTCGCACCGTACTTGAAGCGGGACCGCCCACGTGTCCAAGCCAAACCCCCCTCCTGGCCCAGGAGGGGGAAGAGGGAAACGGAAGGGAGAGATCGTAAGAAGCCGACGCCTCGCAACGAACAAGGAGGGGAAACGATGATGCACGGCGGCGGATACGACCAGGGTCAGTATGGCCAGCAGCAGCAGCAGCAGGGTTACGACCAGCAGCAGCCAGGGTACGGCCAACAACAGCAAGGCGGCGGCGGGTACGACCAGTATGGCCAGCAGCAGCAAGGCGGGTACGACCAGTATGGCCAGCAGCAGCAGGGCGGGTACGACCAAGGCGGCTACGACCAGCAGCAAGGCGCGTACGCGCAGGCGCCCGGCCAGCAGCCGCAGGAGTGGGATTTTCACGGGCTCGAGGCGCGCGACGGCGTGCGCTTCTCGTGGAACTCGTGGCCATGCACCAAGCTCGAGCAGACGCGCTGCGTGATCCCCGTGGGCGCGCTGTACACGCCGCTCAAGCCGATTGAGGGCATGCCCCCGGCGGTCGAGTACGATCCGATCCACTGTAAGACCTGTATGGCCGTGCTCAACCCGTACTGCCAGGTAGACTTCATGTCCAAGCTCTGGGTCTGCCCGTTCTGTGTGACCCGCAACCATTTCCCGCCGCACTACGCCGAGAACATCACGCAGGAGAACCTCCCCGCGGAGCTCATCCCGCAGTTCTCAACGCTCGAGTATGAGCTGCAGAACCGCCAGGCCGGCCCGCCCGTGTTTGTGTTCGTGATCGACACGTGCGTGCCCGAGGACGAGCTCGAGGAGCTCAAAGACTCGATCCAGCAGACGCTCAACCAGCTCCCGCCGGACGCGCTCATCGGTCTGGTCACGTACGGCACCATGGTCCACGTCCACGAGCTGGGTTTCCCGGAGATCCCCAAGTCGCACGTGTTCCGCGGCAACAAGGACTTTACGGCGCAACAGGTCCACGACATGCTCGGGCTCGCGTCGCTCAACCGCGCGCGCGGCGCGCCGACGAGCCAGCACCAGCAGCACCAGGCAGCGCAGCAGCAGACCAACAACGCCTCGCGGTTCCTGCTGCCCGTGCTCGAGTGCGGCTTCAACTTGGAGTCGATCCTCGAGGACCTCCAAAAGGACCCGTGGCCAGTCGCGGCCGACCAGCGTCCGCAGCGCTGCACGGGCGTCGCGCTTTCAGTCTCGGTCGGTCTGCTCGAGGCGACCTACCGGGGCCAGGGCGCGCGCATCATGCTGTTTGTCGGCGGCCCGCCGACCATCGGCCCCGGCGCGATCGTCGGCCGTGACCGCAAGGAAGACATCCGTTCGCACACGGATCTGGCCAAGGACAACGCGCCGCTGACCAAGAAGGCCGTCGCCCACTACCAGGAGATCGCGAACCGCTGCGTCGCGAACAACCACGTTGTCGACATTTTCGCGTGCTCGCTCGACCAGAGTGGTGTCATGGAGATGAAGTCATGCGTGCAGCGCACGGGCGGCGTGATCGTGCTGGCCGATTCGTTCGGCCAGTCGGTGTTCCGCGAGTCGTTCCGCCGCATGTTCAGCAAGTTCTCCGACGAAGCCGCCGAGAACGACAAGGACCACCTCACGATGGGCTTTGCGGCGTCGCTGGAAGTGCTCACGAGCCGCGAGTTCAAGGTCGCCGGCGCGATCGGTCCGTGTGCGCCGCTCAAGCGCCAGGGTCAGGCACCCAAGAACGTCTCGGAGGTCGAGATTGGTGTCGGTGGCACCAACACGTGGTCTATGGGCGGTATCGACCCGAACACGACGATCGCCGTGTATTTTGACATCTCGAACCAGGCCGCGCTCGCGCCGGGCAAGGCGCGCTACATCCAGTTCATCACGCGCTACCAGCACGCGAGTGGCCGCTACCGCACGCGCGTGACCACGATCTGCGGACCGTGGACCGTGGACCCGAACGACACGGCGTCGCTCGGTCGCGGCTTTGACCAGGAAGCCGCGGCCGTGCTGCTCGCGCGTATCGCCGTCCACCGCTCCGAGTCGGGCGAAGAGCAGATGGATATCATGCGCTGGATCGACCGCTCGCTCATCCGCCTGGCCGCGCGGTTCGCCGACTACCGCAAGGACGACCCGTCGAGCTTCCGGCTGTCGCCCGAGTTTGCGATCTTCCCGCAGTTCATGTTCCACTTGCGTCGCTCGCAGTTTTTGACGGTCTTCGGGTACTCGCCGGACGAGTCGTCGTACTACCGCCACTGCCTGCTGCGCGAGAGCGCGACCAACTCGCTCGTGATGATCCAGCCATCGCTGCTGTCGTACTCGTTCAACGGGCCGCCCGTGCCGGCGCTGCTCGACGCCACGAGCGTGCGCTCGGACACGATCCTGCTGCTCGATTCGTTCTTCTATGTGGTCGTGTTCCACGGCGACACGATCGCCGCGTGGCGCGACCAGAAGTTCCACGAAGACCCGGCCCACATCAACTTCAAGAACCTGCTCGAAGCGCCCCAGGCCGACGCCCAGCTCATCATGGACTCGCGCTTCCCCGTGCCGCGGTACGTCGTGTGCGACCAGCACAAGAGCCAGTCGCGTTTCCTCATGGCCAAGCTGAACCCGTCGGTCACACACAACTCGATGGATGGCCAGGGCGAGGTCATCTTCACGGACGACGTCTCGCTCAAGGTGTTTATGGAGCACCTGATGAACTTGGCGGTCAAGTCCTAAACAAGGCACCCATCTCTAAAATGCCTACTATTGTAGGACAGGTGTCGAAAATGCATTTTGGACATGTTGACTCTGTCGAAAATCGTGTGTCGTATGTCATGTGTCCGTACATAAACCAAACCAAAGGAAAGTGTGGGTGCTGGGTCCAACAGCGACCCGGTGGCCGCCACGAGGTCACTATCCTCACCTGAGGTCACTGGGTTGAGCTCCACCCAATCTTCTCGCTGGGGTGCCAGGCCCGAAACGGACGTTGATTCCAACGCCAAAAACCTGAACCCTCTTCCTCGAATCCGTCTCGAAAATTTCGGCATTCAGGCGTGAAACAGACTGGGGTTGCCCGTGTGGTTCGCGCGTTCTGTACCCAAAAGCGCATCGGCATCCGATATTCCACGCACCGTCACATGGAGGGAGCTCCTCCAATAACTCACTCGACACTTGCTCCGACTTGGCTGGCTGGAGGGATCAGTCTGGACGTCATGCTCAGCCGCGTTGGTGGCCAGAATGGCGTAGCCATAGAACCCACCGGTGCGATCGGGCGTATCCTCTGTTGTGGGTACTATGTATACAGCTGAAGTTCATCTCATTTTGGCGGGGCGGATGAATTCCAGTCGAAGCACCATCGTGAGAGCGGCCGCAGCCAATGGTCGTTGGTTGATTCATCTCCAGCACTCTTTGACAAAGGGATCGGGCTGGCGGACGCTCGGGTGAGTAGGGGTACGCCTGCATCACATCCCTATCCCTCCGCCGTAATATTTCTACACCCGAACCCACAATCGGAAGAAGGGGAAGGGGAAATTTATCCCGTCCGGTTGGTTTTTGTCGTTTCTCGCTCTCTCTCTATTCCTGTTCCCCTGTGATTTTGTGTCGCATCGTTATCGTTTGGGTGCAGGCCCCTTCGGCGTGGAGTGGTTTCGTGCGGTCGGTGGGTGGGTTTCGAGAGAGAAGCCCTCGCTTTCCCCTCACATTACGCACTTTACCAGACGCGCCACGCCTGGCCAAGTACATTTCCCTCTCACAAGGGAAAAAGGGAAACCCAGGGAAACACCATGTACGGTGGACGTGCGGGCAACGGGCCGGCGGGCGACGAGTACGAGATGTACGCGACGCCGTCGGCCATGGAGGCCGAGATCTCGCGCCGCGGCGGCGAGAACAACGTGCGCCTGACCGAGGGCCGCCCGGCGCCACAGCAGGGCTACGTGGACCCGCGCGCGCCGCCGCAGCCGCCAGTCAACATGTCGGAGGCCGTGGGCTTTGGCGCCGAGCGCGACAACATCATCTCGGTCCACGGCTACATGCACAAGCAAGGCAAGCGCACGATCAAGGGCCCGATCCACAAGTCGTGGAAGCGCCGCTACTTTGCGTTGGAGAAAGCCAAGATCTACTACTTCCACAGCCACTTGGACTGCCGCCAGTACTTTACGACCCGAAACGCCGACCTCGTGGTCGGCGCGATCGAGCTTAAGGACGCGCTCCAGCTGCGCCCGTGCGCGCGTTTGGATCTGCCCCACAAGGGCATGGAGATCCATACGAAGCGCCGTGTGTGGGTGCTTTGTCCTGAGACGGACGAGGAGTACCGCATGTGGTTCCAAGGCCTCGAGCACGCCATCATCTCGAACGGCGCCGGCAACATCATCGAGCGCAAGCTGCCAAACGTGCGCAAGTACTACATGAAGGGTATCGCGACGTACCGCATCCTGTACTTCCTGTTCCTGATCACGGGCATAGCCGAGATCCTCGGTTTGTTCTTCTGGTTTGTCGTCGGTCTTGAGCCGTGCGATGCTGCGCGGCCGGCGGTCGACTGTGACACCATCCAGAGCACGTCGCTCGTGACGATGCACTGCATGGCCGAGCCGTTCAGCGGCTGGATCAACCCGCCGTCGTGGTACATGTCGCTCGCCGGCGTGGACAACGTCGTCTGCTTCCACAACCCGCCGATCCCGCAGTGGGCCTCGTACTTTGCGCTGCTCTTTGCCGAGATCCTCAGCTTCATCCTCGGTGTCTTCTACTACCTCGGCATGTGGAAGCCCGTGCGTCGTGGCGCCCACTACTTTGACGAGTTTGAGCCCAAGGTCCCGGATGAGCAGTGGCCGCGCGTGGATGTGCTGTTGTGCCACTACTCTGAGCCCGCCGAGGAGTGTATCGACACGCTCATGGCGTGTATGAACATCCAATACCCGCCGCACCTGCTCCACATCTTCGTGCTCGACGATGGTTACTGCAAGGCCAAGTGGACCAAGGGCTCCACCGTCCCGGTCATCGAGCTGAACAAGGGAATTCTCGAGACGGCCGGTGATCTGCGCCAAGAAATTGCCCAGTTCATGTACGACCGTGTGTGCGACCCGAACGAAGACATGGAAGTGTACCAGTGGCGCAAGCTCCACTCGTCGGCCAACTTACCGTCGCCGTCGCGCCCGAAGGTCGTGAACCGTGCTGACTGTGCGGCCGGCTCGTTCCGTGACGACTACCGCTACCCTGGTCTCCCGCACGTGACCTTCATCGGCCGTGTGAAGCCCGACACCCACTACTCGAAGGCCGGTAACATCAACAACTGCCTATACAACGAGGGTGCGAACGGCCGGTACCTCATGATCCTCGATACGGATATGCAACCCCACCAGAAGTTTGTGCTTGCGACGCTCCCTTTCTTCTTCGAAGACCCGGATCGTGTGGACAAGACCAAGTACACATGCTGCTGCACTGGTTGCAACAACGTTGCCAAGATGTGCTGCGCTTCGTGCAAGCTTGCCGCAGTCCCTGAGGAACGCATCAGCTACTGCTCGAAGGAGTGCTTTGAGAATGCCATGCACGTTCAGAGCGACGTCCATCGCCGCCAGGTCAACGGCACGCTGAACGACGACAAGGCGAACAACAAGAAGGAACTGCGCTGCGTCAGCTGCGACACCAAGTTGGGCAAGACGGGTGTGTGCAAGAAGTGCAACCGCCACAACGGAGGTGAAGAAGACGACGATATGGCCAGTCTCCACCGCTACTCGGACAACGTCAAGGACAATGCCGTCGCGTTCGTGCAGACGCCGCAGTACTTCCGTGACTGCATTCAGCTGCAGATTGGAGATCCGATGGGTCACCGTAATGCCACGTTCTACGATGCGATCCAGACCGGTCAGGATGGCTACGAAAACTCGTCGTTTGCCGGTACCAACGCAATGTTCCGTCGTGAGGCGCTCGACTCGATCGGTGGTATCCAGTACGGAAGTTTGACCGAGGATTGTTACACAGGCCAGCAGCTCTGTGCCATGGGCTGGAAGGCACTGTACTTCCGCAAGGATTTCGAGGGTGAGCCGAACGAGCGCATCCGCCTCGCCGAAGGCCTCATTCCCGACTCGGTCGCTGGTTCGTTGGCCCAGCGCAAGCGTTGGGCGAAGGGTAATTTCCAGATTGCCCTGATGAACAAGAAAAAGAATTACATCGATCCAGAGTGGAAGCGACCGGAAGTGCAGATGCCGTCGTACAACAAGCCGAGCGGTTTCATGCGCCGTGTCTTCTTCGTAAACGGCACGATGTACCCGCTCGGCTCGGTCTCGGCCGTACTCTTCTATTACGTCACGCTGTACTTCCTGTTTTCGGGCTACGCACCGATCTACATGTCTGGTCTCCGTCTGCTGATCGCGCTCGTGCCTAAGCTGCTCGTGCAGGGTATGCTCTCGGCGTTGAGCAACCGCACGGTCGAGAACAACGACGTCGTGCGATCGCAGGAGACGTGGTTCGCGTACGCGTTCACCAACTGCTCGGCCGTGATGGAAGCACTCTGGTGGAAGCTCACCGGCAAGGAACCGCGGTGGTTTAACACGGGTGGTGCCGCGCGCGGTTCGACGGCCGAGATCCCGAACGTGATCATCTTCTTGGGCAACGTTGTTGGCGTCACGTGGGCTGTCGTTCGCTTCTTTGCCGGCTACAACAGCGAGCAGACCTCGCACGGCGCGTCGCTGCTGTTTGCCAGTCTGCTCATGGGGCTGTTTATCGTGTACAAGCTCGGCCCGAGCGTGCGCATGAGCATCCAGGAGTACTTTGGCTGGAGCTACCAGAGCCTCATGGACGAGGGCAACTTTATGGGCTACCTGTCGATCGCGCTCGGCATCCAGTTCATCGCGTTCTGGGTCTTTGTGGAGAAGCCGTCGTCGAACCCGTTCTAGGCCCTTCCAAGATCTTCTCGCCTCGCGCGCTGTGGCAATCGCGGCTCCCTACATATTTTAGGTTTCCTTTGCTCACGCTGGCCTCGCCCTCCGGGCTCCTACTAGCTGCATACGTTGTACACAGGTCAAGGGTGTAGGTGGCGATTCTCTACGTATCAATAAACTACGAAACATCTCCTAACTTCCAATTGTCAGCATCCAGTAATGCAAGTTGCTCGTGGACGCTAGGAACACAATGTTGGCACGCACGCCACTTCAACTTGCCCAGGACTGCAGCAAGCGAGCGCACCCATGCCGCTCCCAACGGGGGTGTACATGCACTGTGCGGTTGGTACTGAAAGTGACTTGGCGACCAGAGAACCCTCGCCTGTTGCTATAATAAATGCCACGATGCCTCTGTTTCAGTACTGTGCCATGGAGCCAGGCACTGAACACATTCCCTGCCAACCTGTTCACGACGCGCTCCGAGTCACCACTTCAGCTGTTAGGTTTCACAAGGTCGATAGAGATGGGTACACAGGCCGAAGAGGGGGTGGATGTGCTGGAGATGGATCCACTCCAGGCTGGAGTGGGTTCCAACCACAGGATCGAGCGCACGCGAAGAAAGTAAAAGATCCATGGAGGGTTGGAAACCAACTTGGTTCTCCACAAGTAACAAAACGTTCTAGGCGCTGCCGATATATGAAGCGGATTCCGTGTGGGTTCAACAAAAAATTCGGCGCATCTTCCGCCAGCGAACCATCGTACACCCAAAGTTGTGACCCCCCTACCCCAGTTGGTTTGGTGGTGTTGCACGACTGGACGAGCAGTGAAGCCAACTGGCCCAACTTACCATACAAAACCTCCCTACCATCGGGCGCTGCTTGGGAGAGTGAGTCTCGCTCGGGCTAGTAAACACTCGTCGTCCATGTGGGAGTTGTTACCTGCTCTCTCTAGCGGAAAAAATGTCACCAAGTCGCATGCACACCACACATACGTCATGCGGAAAGCAGCAGGCCCAGGGCACCAACATCGATATCCGTGGGCATGCGTTGCACGTTCAGCGAAGCGACTGCTCAAGATTCCGGAAGAGGGTGCAAAGGCGCGCCGCTCTCTCCAGTCTGCTGGAAACCGAAGAGACGGATGGCGCGTCCGCCTCCCCTACCCGCAGTGTATGCCACCCACCCCGTGAGCCAATCGACATGCGACATTCTCCACCGACTGAATTCTCTGGCTGGGCTGCTTGGGAAGTTATTTATTTTACAACTGGGCGTTTCTTGCGATTCTAAACCCAACCCTTTGCTGGAGGCTTTTTCGGCATCCAGTTTTTGTGTCAGCTGTGGGTGTTGCGTTCTCCCCTCGCTCGGCTTTGGCTTCTATTGTGGGTTGGGGTGTCTTGTGGTCTCTCTCGCAACCGCTTTTGCTTCGCTCGGCGGTTCCTCCCCGAGCGACACAAAGGAAAGAAGCGAACGAGGCCCACTATCGTTTTCTACCTACGCAGAGGTATGTGACCGAGATAGATCGTCTGTATGGGCATGAAAGGCAATACTAATGGGCTGTGTGCATGTGCTGGTATCTGCAGAGTCGGACGCCGTCGGTCTCTCTCGTCAACTCCCGATATTGCCGCGGCAAGCAGCATTCTTCGGACCCGTCGTCGGTAGTCGGACCCCGACAAGAAGGATGTTTGGTCGCTCGCCCGACAAGCGGCAGCTGCTCGGGCCGCAGGACGCCGATGAGTACAACCTCCACGCGACCCCCGCGGCCATGGACGCGCGTCCATCGGGCGCCTACAAGGAGGCCGAGGTCGTACGCGGCCAGTCGTCGCTGGTGCTCGAAGGTCGCCCGCAGGGCCAGGAAGGCTACGTAGACCCACGCGCGCCGCCAGAGCCCGCGATGGACGTCACGGACGTCGGCGGTGAGGCGCGCGGCAGCCAGAAGGACAACATCATCTCGGTCCACGGCTACCTCCACAAGCAGGGCAAACGCAGCGCCATCAAGGGACCGATCCACAAATCGTGGAAGCGCCGCTACTTTGCGCTCGAGAAGGCCAAGGTCTACTACTTTCAGAGCCACTTGGAGTGCCGTCAGTACTTCACGACGCGCAACCCGGACCTCGTGGTCGGCGCCGTCGAACTCAAGGACGCACTCCAGCTGCGCCCATGCGCGCGCCTCGATTTGCCGCACAAGGGGTTCGAGATCACGACCAAGCGCCGTGTGTGGGTGCTCTGTCCCGAGACGGACGACGAGTACCGCATGTGGTTTGAAGGTGTCGAGGACGCGATTGTCGCGAATGGCGCCGGCAACATCATCGAGCGCAAGCTGCCGAACGTGCGCAAGTACTACATGAAGGGCATCAAGTCGTACCGCTTTTTGTACTTCCTGTTCATCCTCGCGTTCCTGGTCGAGTTCTTCGGCCTTCTCTTCTTCCTCGTGGTCGGTGTCCAGCCGTGCCATCTCGAACACCGGACGTGGGACTGCGAGAAGATCATGCTCAAGACGCCCAACGAACTGCTCTGCGGCGAGAAACCTTTCAGCGGTTCCTTTGAGCCTCCGTCGTGGTACATGGAGATGGCCGGTGTCGACGACGTCGTGTGCTTCCACGATCCGCCGATCGCGCAGTGGGTGTCGTACTTTGCGCTGCTCGCTGCCGAGCTGCTCAGCTTCTTCCTCGGCATGCTGTACTACCTCGGTATGTGGAAGCCCGTGCGTCGTGGCGCCCACTACTTTGACGAGTTTGAGCCCCGCGTTCCCGACGAGCTCTGGCCCAAGGTCGACATCCTGATCTGCCGGTACACAGAGCCCGGTGAGGAGTGTATCGACACGCTCATGGCCTGCATGAACCTTCAGTACCCGCCGCACTTGCTCCAGATCTACGTCTTGGACGACGGCTACTGTGACACGAAGTGGACCAAGGGCAACCCCGTCCCGGCGATCGAGCTCAACAAGGAGATCCTCGAAAAGTCGGGTGACCTGCGCCAGGAGGTCGCGCAGTTCATGTTCGATCGCGTGTGCGATCCGAACGAGGACATGGAAGTGTACGCGTGGCGCAAGCTCCACTCGTCCGCGAACCTGCCATCGCCGTCGCGCCCGCGTGTTGTGAACCGCGCCGACTGTGCTGTTGGCTCGTTCCGTGATGACTACCGCTACCCCGGTTTGCCGCACGTCACCTACGTGGGACGTGTCAAGCCGGCCCAGCACTACTCGAAGGCCGGAAACATCAACAACTGCCTGTACAACGAAGGCTCGAACGGTCGCTACGTGGTGCTTCTTGACACGGACATGCAGCCGCACCCCAAGTTCATTCTCGCCACTTTGCCGTTCTTCTTCGATGACGAAGACCGCCAGTTCAAGAACAAGTACTCGTGTTGCTGCACTGGTTGCAAGAACGTCGCCAAGATGTGCTGCGCGTCGTGCAAGATCTCGGGTGTCCCGGAGGAGCGCATCAGCTACTGCTCCAAGGAGTGCTTTGAGAACGACTCGCACGTGCAGAGTGACATGCATCGTCGCCAAGTGAACGGCACCGTCAGCGACACGCGTAGTACCAAGAAGGACCTTCGCTGTGTCAACTGCGACGCCAAGCTGGGCAAATCGGGCGTGTGCAAGAAGTGCAACACCATGAACAACACGGACGAGATCTCGGTGCTCCACTCGTACTCGGACGATGTGCGCGACAATGCCGTTGGCTTTGTGCAGACGCCGCAGTACTTCCACGACTGTGTGCAGCTGCAGGTCGGTGATCCGATGGGCCACCGCCAGGCGACGTTCTACGATGCCATCCAGACCGGCCAGGATGGATACGACTGCGCGACCTTCACGGGCACGAACTGTCTGGTCCGTCGTGAGGCCTTGGACTCGATCGGCGGTATTCAGTACGGCAGTCTGACCGAAGAGACGTACACGGGTCAACGCATGTTCGACATGGGCTGGAAGGGTCTGTACTTCCGCAAGGATTTCGAAGGTGAAGTGAGCGAGCGCATTCGCCTCGCCGAGGGCTTGGTGCCTGGCTCCGTCGCCGCGTCGTTTGCTCAGCGCCGCCGCTGGGCCAAGGGCCACTTCCAGACGGCCTTGATGAAGAAGGGCAAGAAGAACGTGGATCCGGAGTGGAAGCGTCCGCAGGTCGCAATCCCCAAGTACCGCAAGCCGAACAACTTCATGCGCCGCATCTTCTACGTGAACGCGACGATCTACCCGCTCGGCTCGATCTCGGTGATCCTCTTCTACTACATGGCGCTGTACTTCCTGTACACGGGCTACGCACCGATCTTCTTCAACGGCTGGTGGCGCATGGGCGCCACGCTCATCCCCAAGGTGGTCGCACTCGGCGGTCTCTCGGCCATGAGCAACCGTGGCGTCCAGAACCTCGACGTTGTGCGCGGTCAGGACACGTGGTTCGTGTACGCGTTCACCAACTTCTCGGCCATGTGCGCTGCGATCTGGTGGAAGATCACGGGCCGCAAGCACAGGTGGTACAACAAGCTCGCGACCAAGCGCGCGTCGATCGCCGAGCTGCCGAACGTGCTCATCTTCTGCGGCACGGTCTTTGGCATCCTGTGGGCGTTTGTGCGCTTCATGGTGGTCTACTACGGCCGCCAGGAGTCCCACGGTGAGTCGATGCTGTGCGCGGCCGTGTTCGTCGGGCTCTTCATCGCGTTCAAGCTCGCGCCGAGCGTGCGCATGACCACGCAGGAGTACTTTGGCTGGAGCTACAACAGCTTGACCGACCAGGGCAACTTCATGGGCTCGTCGTCGATTGCCTTCGGCCTCGTGTTCATCGTGCTGTGGGTGTACATCGAGCGGCCGCTGGCCGACATCAGCGGTTAGACGCTCGCTCCCGCGTGGGTATGTCGCCGAAGGTATGGATACTCTTCCTGTAGCGATCGCTTCTCCTATTACATATTCACCACCACACACCGCAAAACGTATTCCATCCGCACTCCTGTTCCCACGGCCATCACCATCTTTCCCAGATCGTTTCGGTTCCTAACACCGGTTGGAACAAGGTACTTAGCAACGTTAGCGTGTACACTATCGTTTCTATATCCCTTCCCTTTTTTCCCTCACTTCCACATCACCAAGCTTCCCGGGAGAAACCCCATGGCGACGCCGACTCCCCTCGCGCGCAGCGACGTGGACACGCTGCGGCGTCTGCTCTGGGCGCCGCACCAGCCCACACAGGACGTCGCGCGGTGGCTCCAGCAGGGCTTTGCGTTCGGCGCGTTTCCGTTGGGGCTCGTGCAGGGCCACGGCGGCCCGTGCGGCGTGCTCGCGGCCGTGCAAGCCGAGCTGCTGCGCCTGCAGCTCTTTCCAGAGCCGCGCGGCGAGACGCTGACGCTGGACCAACAGCGCGCACGGCTTACGGTGTCTGCGTGGGACGAGGCCTCGCAGAGCGCGGCGCTCGTGAAAGCGCTGGCGTCGCTGCTGGTGCAGCTCTCGGAGGACCGCACGGTCCGCGTTGTGAGCTCTGCGAATAAGACGAGCCCGCTCGACAGCGTCGACCCCGAGGCGTTTTTCGCGAGCGAGTTTGACGAGGCCGTCGTGCAGGACGTCCATGCCGCGGAGGACGCGCTACGGGGGATGCTCGCGCAGCTGCGCGGGCCGCAAGGCGTCGTGCTGTTTGTGTGGAGCGCGCTGCGCACCAAGGGCACTGCGCGCGTCCGGGACGACATGGACGACGCCGACAGCGCGCTCACGGGCCAGTTTGGCCACTGCGGGCAAGAACTTTTGAATTTGCTGCTCACGGGCGTCGCGTCGTCGAACGTGTTTGACGGCAGCGTGCCCATGGGCGACACGGGGCTCATGCTGCGCGGCGTCGCGCAGCGCCCGCGGGTCGGGTACCTCACACAGCTCGAGGCGCTGCGATACTGCCAAGTGGGCAACTACTACAAGTTCCCGCAGTTCCCCGTGTGGGTCGTGGGCAGCGCGTCTCACTTTAGTGTGTGCTTTGCGCTCGACATGGGGCTGTGCGAGGCCTCGGCGTCGCTGATGCTGTTCCAGCGCATGCAGCGCGTGTTCAAGTCGTTCGACTCCATGGAGGCCGGGTTCATGGAGATGGGCAGCCTCGCGGACTCGCTGCGGCAACTCGGCGTGCGCAACGAGATCCTCTCGAGCGACTATTGGATGGCGCAGCTGTGCAGCCGCCTCGAAGTCTCCGGCGCCGGCATCATTCTGTGGGACGAGTACTGGCGGCTCGTGTCGGTGCTCGTCCACACGAACGACATTGAGCTCGCACTGAGCGGCCAGTACAGTGCAAATGCCGGCGTGAATGACGTGCTGCGCGCCAAGTCGGACGAGGAGATCGCGCGAGAGTTGCAGGACCAGTTTGACGCCGAGGAACGCGGTGGAGCGGGCATGCCACATGCTTCTCCGAGACAGGTCCAAGCAGGCGGAGCAATCCAGCGGGATGAGAAGGAGCGGTTTGAGTTGTACTACTACAATGGACTCGCGAAGCATCACCATGGGGAGGCCGCGCCGGCAGCTACGGTGTACCCGACGCTTGCAAAGGCTGTCGTGACGGTGGAGGCCACACGCGAGTTTATCGGGGACACGATCCCGATCGAGCTGTCGACGGCCTCAGGCCATGGCGGGCACGCCGGCAATCCGCTTGAAGAGATCTTGAGAACCAAGTGGCCGAGCGCAGCTTCTTTCTCGTGGGACGGATCGAGTGTGCCTTCCGTGGATTAGCTTCGTTCGTTTTGTGGCGGCGCTTTGGTTTAAAGACCGACAACTCGAGAACGATGCCAGTGAATATGTATTGTCAGCTTAAAAGCATGCATCGTGGGCCAGTGTGTCACTATGTATTAGCTTACACCCAGGTCAACTGCTGTGTTTCAGTCGGACGCACCAGTGTCTATACAGCGTTCGAATCTATAGTACTGTGTGGGGCAAGTCGATACATCAAGACAAACAACCGTCGATCCGCTATTCCTGGTTACGCTTGTCTCCTTCTCTTCCAGCCAAGGTCGTCATTCGTCGATAGCGACGTCTTGGGCTCCATTAAAGAAGTCCATGCAAAGATAGACCGCGAGCTCAAGGATCAGTCTGTATGGCTCCCCTCTTGGTGGTGTTGCGCGCGGAGTGTGACTATTTTCGCCACGCCTCGTGAAGCTACCCGTTCATCCTCCCAACGATCCCGAAAGTGCCTCGGCTCGTTTCAGTTCCCAAATTGAGACGACGAAGGAAAGTGCATTTACACCACGCCAGACAAGGCAACAACGAACCGCCCCTCTATTAGCAGTTGCAAGAGCAATGGCGACGGCACCCGCGGACGGCACCGATCCGTCTTCTGTCCTCCCAGAAGTCGAGACGGGTCAAGTCATGGCGGCTATCGTGAGCACGGACCGTCCCGAGCACGTCGCAAGGGAGCATGGGCATCACCAAGTACGCCATTTAGCGACGTCGGAACTACCAGTGAACGAGCTCGACCCACGAACAACGGCAGGGTTTCATCACATTTACGGGTGGATGGGGGTCCCCATGGTCATCATTTTCCTCTTGTCCGCTGCGTGGACGTTTGCGCTCGCAGTGATTCAGCAGACTCCTCAGTACGTGGCGAACTGGCTCATGGACACGGAAGACCTCGACTACGGTGAGTTTTGGCTACTGCCGAAGCCTGGCCTCGAACTCTCCGTCCCAGCGATCTTGCTCCTGGTGCTGTTTGGTCTCGGTTACGTGGGCCTGGTGGTGCTCATGGTGTTTCCGGACAAGCTTCTGCGGTCCCAATGGAACCAGTGTCAAGTTCAGCACGGCGTCAAGCCTCGAGTGAGCCTGACGGATTCGCCCGTAAAGCCGCAGCGCCAACTGGTCGCCGGCACGACGCAGATCGTTCGTCCAGATTCCGAGCCAAAGGTGAGACCGCTAGGCGGGGACCTCGCCCATGGCTCTAGCGTCCACGGCAGGAAGGAACTCTCACACCACGGAACAACCGTACCGACGGGGCTGTGGCAACGACTCAAGTACGAAGTGAAGTCGCCCGAGGGCATTTTCCACCGATACTACGCAAGTGTGGTGTATGCATTCCTTCCTATGGCGATCGAAGCTCACATATGAGCCTTGTTGATGCTGTAGAACCCCATTGTCGACCTCCCAAAGCTCGTTTTCCAGACTTCGACACTCTTCACTTACTTGCACAACGGATTCCCCGTGGCCGTGATCTACATCTACACATGCGCGCTGTTCGCGAACTGGATGGTATCGTCCTACCGATACAAACGCGAACGGCCAGACCCACACTATGTCGCGAGCCGCGTCTTCTACAGGTACGGCAAAAGACAAAACACGCGGCGTTTTCATTTCGGTGCCGTTCCGGGTTCGTGAGCTAACGACGTGTTCTTGCGGCTAGCTTTGACTTGTTCTTTGCCGTGTTTGCGCCGCTCGAAGTGCTGTGCTACGCCTACTACTCGTTCCACTTTGATCGAGATGTGTTTGCGACGCGCGTGGCGACGTTGAATGCCGGCAGCTTTGATCGCACTGCTCGGCTCTTTGCCGACCCCAAGGAAGTCTCGATGTTCCGCATTGCGTTCCACTACCTGCAGTTCACGACCACGGGGAGTCTGTTGGTCAAGAGCGCGCTGAACCTGCTGTCGCTGTTCAAGTGGTGGCGCACGATCGTCCACTTGGTCGACCACGCGCGCGCATCGCCGAAGCCGCGGGCGTCACTCCATCTCGTATCGTTCGAGCGCGCGCAGGTGGTCACGACGCGACGTCGCAAGTACATTCAGAATTTGCTGGTCGCGGGCTTGTTCTTCTGTGCCGGGACAGCCATGTTTATCCACACGATCGTTGCGGTGGAAAGCACGCGACACATCTGTGAAGCGTACACGCAGTGCAAGGTCCCGAGGTACCGGTGGAACGTCGGCGCCAAGCACTGCTCCTGCATTGTCTTCGTGGATCGTGAACCGGAGCTCCAGACGATCGCCGAGTGGGAGAGCCCGCCCGACACGAGCGGACACCTCGCAGCGCTTGCGATCACGGGCCATTTGAGGATTATTCAAATCATCAACCGGGAGCTGCCGGTTCTTCCGGACGAGCTTCGCAAGTGCCACGACCTAGAGCAGCTCATTTTGATCTATACCAAGACGCGCACGATTCCGGATTGGGCGAAGGAGTTTACGCGCCTCGAGTATCTGTACGTGTGGCTACAGTGATTGATTTCTTGACTGGGGTACTGGGTCTTTTACCATGTAACGTGGGTTTGTAGGCACATTGAAGGCGACCTAACAGCCAAGCAGCTCACGTATCTGCCGCGCGATCTGTTCGCGAAGATGCCCCATCTGCTCTTCCTACATCTCGGTTGCCTCGTGAAGCTACCGTACGTTCCGAGCTTGGACAATCTCCACCACTTGGAGTACCTCGTGTTAGCAATGCTCCACTCGGTCACCGCCTTTCCGAGTTTCTCGAATCTCCACCGCCTCAAGCGCCTGAACATCATCGACGCGATCCAGGTGTCCGCGCTGCCCTCGGTACATGACCTGGTCAAGCTCACACAGTTCGCGCTCACATCCCGCAATCCCGTGTGCTGCAATGGCTTCATTACGGGTACGTGTAACCTGACCGACTTTTCGTGCGTGGATCGCACGGCGTCCGGAGAGCCGCTGGTCCCGTGCACGAAGGAGCGCATCGCGCCCGAAGACTACAAGGTGCTCGTCTCCACGGACGGCGATGTGTGTGAGCCAGGCCTCACGTCGGACCTCAAGAACGCCAAGCCGACGTATGCCTCGACAGATGTTGCGTGTGGTGGCGTGAAGTACAAGCAATGCACGCTCAACGGCGCCGCCGGGATGTGCTACCCCGCGCGGATGCAGCCAGTATCGTGCCAAGTGCGACCGGGGTACACGAGCATGCGGCGACTCCAAGTGAAGCTAGGCCTCGGGGACCGGTGTGATCCCGTGGTCGAAAAGTGGCTCCAGTGCGAACGGTAGCAGTCGGGCACGCCCGCACGCTAACAGATAACAGACGTTCGGGTAGTAGCTATACGGCAGTGGCGTTTGTGAGTGTGAGATCCACGCACACTGCGACCGGCATGAGGGACTCCATGGTCGCATTGTGGTTTCGGCCTACCGGTAGAAAGTGCACGTGCTCGGTGGAACTGTCTTTCGGCCGAAAACCTCGATATACGCGCTGTTGTGGCCATCAACAGCGCTCTCCGCGACGATCGTCACGCGTGCGACGACATCGCTGAGTTCCTGAACGAGGAACACGCGGACGTCGCCCCAGAGGGGGCTCTACTATGACTAGCAGCCAGTGTCGTGCATTTGGGTAGCCACGATACGATTCCATCCGCCCTATCACTACCGCTAACTTGGCACTCCCCAGGTCGCCGTCTCCTGCGAAGACGCGGGGAGCGGGCTCGACATCATGCGAATCGCCACCCTAGCACACGGCCTGCCTGCTGGACGCCGTTGCGGTCGCACGCCTGGCCGAGATCGAGCCATCACGACAAGGGAAACGTTGGACTCGAAGTGCGTGTTCCCGGGCGCTCGTCTTGCTCGATCGATTGCAGTATCATAACTGCGAGGCGTTCTATTTCGAGATGGGTCAGGAGCGATCAGGTCGCTGCGGGCCAGTGTGATAGTCTCCACGGAGAGTAGGTTTCTGTCGCTCCACTGGCAAACAACGGGCGAAACGAGCAAGGAAACCACCGGCGGCGACACCTCGACAAGCCTCGGCAGTTGCCAACGACTGCGTCGATCGAATGGAAGCCACTGATGCGGCCGAGCGACGCGACGTGTTACGCGTCGTCGACCCGGTGGACATCGCAGCGGACGTTGTGTCTTCGCGTGATCAAGGTCACGCTGCGACCAAATATGGCGCGGAACAAGCGCTTCCAGACGAGCCACAGCCGCAGCAGCTAGCCGCAGATCTCCATCCGCGCACGAAGGCGGTTTTTTTGGTTCTGTACGGGTGGATGGGCGTGCCCATGATCGTCATCTTCGCCATGTCGGCTGCGTGGACCGTTATGCTCGCCGTGATCCAGCAGCTCCCCACACGCATCGCCAATTACCTCATGGACACGGGAGACCTCGACGCCGGGGAGTTCTGGCTGCTGCCCAAGCCGGCCCCGAGCTGTCCGTGCCGGCCACGATCCTGCTCGTGCTGTTCGGAGTCGGCTATCTCGGCCTCGTCGCACTCATGGTGTTCCCAGACAAGCTGCTGGCGTCGAGATGGAGCCATCGCTTCGTTTCACCCGCCAAGAGACTCGAGGCGGCGTGTGCGATGTCTCGGACGGTCCCAACGGTTCCAGAAGCCAAGGTCCGACCTAGCAAGACGCACTGTGGGGCTGTGGCGAGTGGCGTTGGTGCGAACCGAACGATGGCAACCGACAGCGCCGATGTGCCGGTCGGCTTGTCGTGGCAGCGCTTGCGCTACGAGATGACCTCCCCCGACGGTCTCGTGCATCAGTACTACGTACGTACCACTCTGTGCGTGGTGGTGCGCGACGACCGTGCGAAGACTAATCTGGTGTATGGTACTAGAACCCGCTTCTCGACCTCCCCAAGCTCATCTTCCAGACCACGACGCTCTCGACGTATCTCCACAACGGATTTCCCATCGCCGTCGTCTACATCTACTCGTGCGCGCTGTTCATCAACTGGATGATCTCGTCCTACCGGTACAAGCGCGACCGGCCCGACCCACACTTTGTCGCAGCGCGTATTTTCTACAGGTACGTGGCTCCATGGCCGTTGTTTTCGCCGGCTTCTCACCTCTGGGGGCGACTCACTTTTGCGCGTCTGTCGTCCTCGTTTCGTCCAGCTTTGACTTGTTCTTTGCCGTGTTTGCGCCGCTCGAAGTGCTGTGCTACGCCTACTACTCGTTTCACTTTGATCGAGATGTGTTCGCGACACGTGTGGCGACGCTGAGCCCCGCGACGTTTGACCGCACGGCCCGGCTCTTCGCCGACCCCACGCAGATCTCGATGTTCCGCATCGCGTTCCACTACCTGCAGTTTACGACCACGGGCAGTCTGCTCATCAAGAGCGCGCTGAACCTGCTGTCGCTGTTCAAGTGGTGGCGCACGATCGTCCACTTGGTCGAGCACGCTCTCGCGTCGCCCCACGTAGTACACGTTTCACAGGCTGTGGGATCGGCTGAAAGCGCCGCGCGCGTCAAGACGCAGCGTCGCAAGTATCTTCAGAATCTCTTGGTCGCAGGCCTGTTTTTCGGTGCGGGGACAGCCACGTTCATCCACTCGATCGTCGCGGTCGTGAGCACACGGAACGTCTGTCGGTCCCACGCGCAGTGCAAAGTCCTCAGCTACCAGTGGAACGTCGGCGTGGAGCACTGCTCGTGCATCGTGTTTGTAGACCATGAGACCGAGGTCAAAACAATCGCCGAGTGGGATAACCCACACGACACGCGTGCAAACCTCGCGGCTCTTGCGGTGACGGGCGACTTGCGCATCATCCAGATCATCAACCGTCAAGTGGAGACGCTCCCAGACGAGCTTCGTGGCTGCCACCATTTGGAGCAACTCATCTTGATCTACACGAAGACGGTCAGGATCTCCGACTGGGCAAGAGAGTTTACGCACCTCGAGTACCTGTACGTGATCGCATCTACGTGGCTTGGATCTGAGCTGATCTCGCTGACACGGACCGTACTATGGGACAGACACATCGAGGGCGACCAGACCGCGAAGCAGCTCACGTACATGCCGCGCGATCTGTTCGCCGACATGCCGCACCTGCTGTTCCTCCATCTCGGCTGCCTGATGAAGCTGCCGTACATCCCAGACTTGGAGAGCCTCCACAACTTGCAGTACCTCGTGTTCGCGCTGCTCCACTCAGTGACAACGATTCCCAGTCTCGCAAGCCTCCACAACCTGCGAAAGCTCAGCATCATCGACGCCATCCAAGTGTACGCGCTCCCTTCTGTCCAGGATCTCGGACACCTCGAGACGTTTGTGCTCTCGAGCCGCAACCCCGTGTGCTGCAACGGCTTTATCACAGGCACGTGCGACTTGAGCGACTTCTCGTGTCTGGATCGCTCGGCCTCGGGCGAGCCCCTCGTACAGTGCACGGAAGCACGCATCACGGCACAAGATTACAAAGTGCTCACGTCGACGCAAGGCCAAGTGTGTGAGACGGGGCTCACCTTCGATATCAAGGACTTGGCGCCGACGTACGCAACGACCGACGCCGCGTGCGGCGGGGTCATGTACAGGAACTGCACACTGAACGGCGTCGTTGGGATGTGCTACCCGGGCCGCTTCCAGCCCGTGTCGTGTCAGCTGACGCCGACGTTCCAGGCGATGCGGCGTTTGCAGATCCAGCGCGGCGTCGGCGAGCCTTGCGACCCGACAGTGGAGGCCTGGCTCGGGTGCAACGCGTAGCGGGGATCCAGGAGATCCTCGCGGGGCTCACTCTACGCTCTCGCTCAAACAGATACATAGACCGTTTCCACTGCCCTTTTCTTGGATCCAGCCACTGCCGTCACGAACGATCCCGACCCACTCTCCACCTTCCCGTCAAGCTGCGTTTAGCAGCTACTATACTGAGCTGCGCAGCCGAGCTTGGAAAAGGCCGATGTTAAGTCGGATCAGGACGCCCTGCGGACCGCGCGCTTCGCCCAGGCGTCGACGTCATCAGGAGGTGATACCGTCGATTACACATCAAACGGCGTATTTTTGTCCTCGGCGTCGTTGCACCGCTTGGACGCGCGCAAAGGCGTCACCTCTGAGCCAGTCCAGGTATTACAAGCTCGACGAGAAAGCCACAGAAGCTGCCATCGCGCCATCCATGGGGTCGCTTGCTGGCGTCCAGCCGAAGCAGCAAGCGTCGAACCCGCTCGTCGCCGGGCGGGCGGACAGAGCGTCGCCGCACGGCATCTTTCACGTGTATGGATGGACCGGCGTGCTCATGGTCTCGGTCTTCCTGCTCTCGGGCGCGTGGACGCTCACGCTCGCGGTCGTGCAGCTCGCGCCGTCGCAAGTCGCGAACGCGCTCATGGGCACGACGCACCTCGACTTGGGCGACTTTTGGACGCTCCAAAAGGCCGACAACGGCATTGCGCTCGCCGCGACCGTGCAGCTCGTCGCGATCGCGCTCGGCTACTTTGGTCTCGTGGTGGAAATGCTGCGCCTGAGCAGGTCCTCGCACCGACTCAATTTCCGACGACGGCGGAGTGCCGAGATCCACCCGCACGACACGTCGGTCCAGTCGCCTGCGCGCCTCGTCCAAGATCCGCGCACGTGGGCCGCGCGGGCTCGAAACGCGCTCCGCCAACCGAACGTTCCCGTGGCGTTGGTCGCTCACTCTGATACGGACCGGGGGCGGCGGCTCTGGCAGTGGCTTCGAAGCCGCGCCTTGCACCTTCTCCAGGCCCAGGATGTGAGTGTGGAGCGTCCTCCCACCGGCACTGCGTTCGTTTTGTATTCTGTGGACTCATCCCTTGGTGTCGATGTACGTCGCAGTCCCCCGCCTTGGCGCTGCCCAAGCTGCTGCTCCAAACCTCGATCCTGTTCAAGTACCTGCGCGACGGGTTCCCCCAGACGACGGTCTTGGCCTACGCGTCGCTGCTCTTTCTCAACTGGTTGATATCGACGTACTGTGCGATGGCCCAGCTCGTGGACCCGCGCGCGGCGCTCGTGCGCGTCTTTTACAGGTACGAAACCCGTCGGCTTGGATCACGTTCCGTGGGCTCACGTTGCTGTGTGGCCGCGACAGCTTCGACATGTTTTTTGCTGTCTACGCGCCGATGCACGTGGTCCTGTACGCGTACAGCTACTTTGACTTTGACTTTGCCGAGTTCGCGACGCGCACCGACGTCTTCAAGACCGGCAGCTTCGAAGCCGTCGCGCGGCTCTTTGCCAACCCGGCCGAGGTCTCGCTCTTCCGCGCGGCGTTCCGGTCCTTGCAGGTCTTTTCGCTGTGGAACTTGGGCGTCAGAATCGCCCTGAACGCCTTGACGATCCGCAGGTGGTGGCGCACGATCCGGCTCCTGAGCCAGCCGGGCGTCGCGCTCCCCCGTCCCCATACGACCCACAGACTCGGCCGCATCCACGCGGCGGTCTTTTTTGCCATGGGCTCGGCCATGTTTGTCTATTCGCTGGTCGCGGTCGTGAGCTCCACGCTGGCATGCGAGCGGTTCCAACAGTGCAAAGTACCGAGCTACCGGTGGAACGTCGGCGCGCTCGAGTGCTCGTGCTCCGTGTTTGTGGATTGCGAAACCGTCGTGAGAACGTTTGATGAATGGGCGAATCCCGTTGACACGACCGCGAACCTTGCGCGCCTGGCAGCGTCAGGGGATCTCAAAGTCGTGCAGATCGTCAACCGCCAACTCCCGACACTGCCCGACGAGCTCCGACGATGCACGGGCCTCGAGCAGCTCATCTTGCTCTACACCAAGACGATCACGATCCCCGACTGGGCGCACGAGTTCACGCTCCTCGAGTATTTGCACATCGAAGGCGATAGCATGGCCAAGCAACTCGAGTCGCTGCCACGCGATCTGTTCGTGAACATGCCCAAGCTCGCGTTCGTCCATTTCGGGTGTCTGCTCCGCTTGCAGGCAGTGCCCGACCTCGACCACGTGCCACAGCTCAAGTACCTCACGCTCGCGCTCCTGCACGCCGTGACCGAACTGCCAAGCTTCGACAAGCTCGTCCACTTGAAGCGGCTCAACATCGTCGACGCCATCCACGTCACAGCGCTTCCGTCGCTTGGCGCGCTCCAGCAGCTCACGTCGCTGGGGCTTGTCGGGCTCAACCCCGTGTGCTGCAACGGCTTCTTGAGCGGCGAGTGCGACGTCTCGGACAAGTGTCGAGACCCTGCGGCCGCTCCCACCACCACGCACTATGCCGACTGCACGTCCAAACGGATGAGCGCGAGCGACCGCGCGGTCGTCGCCGCCGTCGGCTCCCCAGTGTGCAAAGACAGCCAACTGAGAAATCTGAGCCGGGAGCCCGCGACCCGCGAGGCGATTGACGGCGCGTGCGGCGGGGTGCTGTACAAGCGCTGTGACTACCGGGGCGTCGGCGGCATCTGCGTTCCGAGTCGGTGGACAGCGCTGGCGTGTGAGATGCACCCATCGTACGAGGCCGTTCGGCGACTGGAGATCCAGCGAAAGGTCGGCGATCCGTGCGATCCCGTCGTGGAGGCGTGGCTCGGTTGTGGCGCACATTGACGCACCGCACGGCGGCTCGTGCGGCTGCATCCGGGGGACGTCAAGCCCACTGCAGCAAAGATCCCACAATCCCGGTGGATATGTGCAGTGTCACATGAGCCCGTGGACAGTGTGCCTTGTTTGGGTGGAATTCACATGGCGAGAGATGACGAAGTTCTGGTCCGGGCTAAGTTTGGATGCCCATCTCCTGCCAGCTCAACACGTCGTTCCAGTCGATGCGGTGGCTGCAGATCCAGCGCGCGGTCGGCGAGCCATGCGATCCGAACGAAGAAACCTGGAACTGGAATGGACTGAGAAGCCCGGATCTTGTATAGTGTGACACGTTGGGCAGACGCGACGGCTGACGTTTCGCGAAGCAGCTCAGAATAATCGCGACCTCAATTTCAACTGCTCCACCAGTTACCTCAGGGCGCCGGTTCGCCAGATTCGGTGGCGTGGGGCGGACTCGAAACCCCTCCTTAGTTGGCAAGCCGCAACACGCATCTCAACGGACGAGCGAGTCCGATGGCGGAAGTTGAGCCGCGCAATGGCGTCACTGCTGCGCAGGTCGCTCCAGTCATCGACGCAGACACGGAACTCACGGACGCAGTTGCAAAGACCGATTTGCCGGACACGACGTATGCCGACGACACTGGGAAGGATGCGATGGAGCCGGCTGAGGACGTTGGGATGAACGACCCGACGGAGACCGAAGTTCCTCCGAGTGTCCATGTGCACCCGGCGTACCCGCACCCGCGCTCGGGCGCCGGGTTTCTCCATTTCTACGGCTGGATGGGCGTGCCAATGATCATCATCTTCTTGCTCTCGGCGATGTGGACGATCATGCTCGCCGTGATCCAGCAGGCGCCAACGTACATCGCCAACTGGCTCATGGACACGCAAGTGTTCGACCAGGGCGAGTTCTGGCTGCTGCCCAAGCCCGACGACAGCATCTCGGTGCCGGCGACAGTGCTGCTCGTGTTCTTTGCTGTCGGGTACATCGCGCTCGTGGGCTTGATGGCGTTTCCGGACAAACTCATGTGCGCAGCTATGCCACGGGCCGCAAAAGCCGAATCTGCCTCGCGTTTCGGGTCTGTTCGAAGGCTGGCAGCCAAAGTGCGCAGTCTTCACACGCCAGACGATGGGTCCCACGCGACGTCTCGCTTCAGCAAGGCGATTCCAAAGGGCTGGACAATGGCCCGGCTTCAGCACGAGCTGCTGTCGCCGTACGGACTTCTGCGCCACTACTATGTGAGTGGGTTGCTTGAACGACGTGTGTCTGGGACTGATCGTGGCTGACTTGGTGGAATCCTTGTAGAACCCGCTGCTGGATCTGCCGAAGCTCATCTTCCAGACCACGACGCTGTCGACGTATCTCCGCGACGGCTTCCCGATCGCGATCATCGCGATTTACACGTCGCTGCTGTACATCAACTGGCTCATCTCGAGTTACCGATACCAGCGCGAGCGCCCCGACCCGCGCTACGTCCTTGCACGCATCTTCTACGGGTAAGTTGATCGCACGGAAGTCAGAGACGATCGGTACTTAACTCGTCACTGCCTGTAGCTTTGACTTGTTCTTTGCTGTGTTCGCGCCGCTCGAAGTGCTCACGTACGCTCGCTACAACTTCAAATTCGACCGCGACGCTTTCGCCGTTCGGCTCGAGACGCTCCCGCTGGGACAGTTTGAGACCACTGCGCGGTTATTTGCCGACCCGACCCAAGTCTCTCTTTTTCGTATCGCGTTCCACTACTTGCAGTTCACATCAGGCCCGAGCCTGGGTGTCAAGTCAGCCCTGAACGTCCTTTCCATCTTCAAGTGGTGGCGGAACATTGTCCACCTGGTCGAACACGCGCATGCAGCCCCAGTGAAACGAGAGTCGCTTGTTCAGGGGTCTGTCGAACACACCAGAGCAAATCAGCTGCGTCGACGACAGCGCATTCAGAATGCCATCATCGCCGCCACCTTCTTCTTCGCTGGGTCCGCGATCTTCGCACACTCCATTGCCGCTGTCGTCAGCACGAAACACATCTGCAAAGCGTACGAACAGTGCAAAGTTCCCAGCTACCAGTGGAACGTCGGTGGGAAACACTGCTCCTGCATCGTCTTCGTGGACCGCCATCCAGGAGTCAAGACGCTCGCCGAGTGGGAAAATCCGCCCGACACCTCCGATAACCTCGCCGCACTCGCGCACACCGGCAACCTCAAGATCATACAGATCATCAACCGCAAAGTCCCGACGCTCCCCGACGAGCTCCGCCACTGCCACCACCTCGAACAGCTCATCTTGCTCTACACGAAGATTCGCGCCATTCCGGACTGGACCAAGGAGTTCACCCAGTTGGAGTACTTGTAAGTATGGCATCGGGCTTGCCTTCATGTTCCTGAAGTACTGACAAGGATCATTCTGAACTTCTGACGCAGGCACATCCAAGGCGACCTCACCCCCACGCAGCTCACCTACTTGCCGCCCGATCTCTTCCACAACATGCCGCACCTCAACTTCCTCCACTTGGGATCACACATCAAACTCACCACCATTCCAGACCTCAGCACGCTTCACAAACTCACCTATCTCACCTTCGGCATGCTCCACTCGGTCACCGAGCTTCCCAGTCTTGATGGCCTCACCGGCCTCCATCGCTTCAGCATCATCGACTTGATCCAGTTGCCCAAGATGCCGAGTGTCAGCAAGCTCAAGAAGCTCAAGGCCTTCTCGCTCTTGAGTCGGAACCCCATGTGTTGCAACGGTTTCTTGACGCAGCCGTGTAACTTGACCGACTTCTCCTGCAAGGACCGCACGGCCGAGGGGGAGCAGCTGGTGCAGTGTTCGTCGGAGAGCATCTCGAGCGAAGATTACTTGCGTCTCAAGTCGATCGGTGGCTCGATGTGTCCCAGCGGCAACCCCTTTGACTTGAAGAACAACCGGCAGACGCTGGCCAACACAGACAAGGCGTGTGGAGGCGTCAAGTACAAGCAGTGCAAGCTTGGACAGATGACTGGCATCTGCTATCCCAACTTGATGCAAACACTGTCATGC
>JAADXJ010000240.1:0-31074 GCA_023337735.1 Pythium biforme
CACAGGCGATGACTGTACGATCAGTGCGAGCGGAGATGTGGCCTACGTCAGTTTGGTCACCGGCAAGTGTGTGGAGAAGCGCTGTGTGTGCTCGTACACAGACTCGTGGGGCGGCCCGCGGTGCACGACCGCGCTGAGTGCCTCGGGTACTGACGGGAAACTCCAGGGCTTCGGTCCGCCGTTCGGTGTGGCAATCGGCTTCGCGGTGTGTGTGGTCGTGGCCACCACGATCTCGATTTGGATGAACCAGCGCAACGCATCGATGCCGCGGTACGTCGGCACCAAGAAGAACAAAATCAGCATCGCGCTCAGTCAGACTGGCAGCGACGCAGGCGGCGTGGACTGGGACGTCAAGGACGCTGCGCAAGTCGCAGAGGGGTACCGGAAAAACTTTGTGTGACGTGTGTGCGTCCTCTAAAATCAATACTATGGTGTGTATGTGAGACTGTGTTGACATTACGGGAGACTTGCGTTGGCTTGGCGCCCTTTCGCGGCCCGATCTCGACCAGTACCTTGCTGGACCTTGCTGGGCAAGCAATGATCGGATGCTGGAGCTCAAGGCGTTCGTGCAAGAGTCGGTCCACGCGCTGGACGATGCGGCGCTGCGCGGGCTGTGCGACACGCTCCGCGTGGACTCGCGCGGCTGCGACGATCGCCGCGACGTCGAGCGCATCCTCACGGGGCTCCTCTGTCTCGACAAGGACACAGCGCTGGGGACGTTTCTCACGTGGCTGCGCACGCGCGAGACCACGCAGACCCACACCGGCGGACTGCTCGCGCGGAAAAGCGCGTTCCTCAACACGTTCGTGCCTGTGATCTCGCCACGCCGAGCTGCTGCTGCCTCGGAGAAGCCCGTGAGCAACAACCACGAGGAGCCGGCGGTCAAAGACCACCACTTGAACGACGAGATCACGACGCGGCTCGAGGAGCTCAAGCTGCTCGAGAACGACTTTAAAGAGGCAGAGCGCCAAGTCCACAGCGGCACACCAAGCTTCGAGAAGCTCAAGGCGTTCCTGGTCAAGTTGACCAAGCTGCGCACGAAAGAAGAGGACGTGCGTCGCTTCTTCATCAAGCAGAGCGAGTTGCTCACGCAGCAGCATGCGCAGATGAAAGACGAGACGCTCCACACACGCTCACAGCTCGATTTCTTTGTCGACGGCTTCACGAACTTGCGCCACCGCCACGACGAGCTGGTTGAGACGTCGACGCGGATGAAGGCCGAGAACGAGGTCGCGCAGGACGTGTTCTTGTCGATCACGGCCCAGGAGAGCCATTTCGGCGCCGTGCTGCACCGCACGATGCTGCACATGCTGGAGGAGAAGCGCCTGCTCACACACCAGCTCGACGAGGCGCGGCAAGCGATCCGCGCGCTCACGGAGAAGCAGCAACAGCTCGAGCAGCTCGTGAGTCGGCTCAAGCAAGAGCGCGGCAACGCGCTCAAGGACGCGAGTGCGTACAAACGCCAGCTACGCAAGTGCAAGCAGAAGCTGGAGACGCTCGCGACCGACGGCCCAGACTGCGCGTACTTTCGCGAGCAAGCGATCCAGCTGCGTGGCGCGCTGACTAGCGTATTGGCGCTTTTCCGCGAGTCGATTGCGCGCGATACGAAATCCGCTAAGCAAAGTCTCAGCAAAGAAGTTGTGCGCGCCGTCCAGGGTGCGCTGCTGGCGCCCCCCTCGATTCCCCCGAGTCGGACGAGTCGTAGAGGAAAGAGCAAGCCGACGATCCGCGCGACGGGCGCTGCCGCCGTGGACGACCGTGTTCGTGAAGCTCCAACTGTTGCGCGTGTCGTGGAGAAGAAAGCGGTCGTTGGGCAAGATCTCGATGAAGTTGTGCGTGGCGTCGTGTTGCTGGGCGGACAAGAAGGAGAAGCCGCTAGCTGTGCGACGGTGTTGTCGACCAAACTCCGGTACGTGCCCGTGGACTTGAAGAGCGTGTTGGAACAGCTTTGCGAGGATGCAACCCAGGAAAACCAACAGCGGGCTCAGGCTGCTGCAGCAGCTACGCTCACTCATGTCGTTGATGGCACCGCTGCTTCGCCCGTGATTGTATCTGTGGCGACTGCTCCTCCTCCTCGACCGCCGCCGACGGTAGAAAATTATCTGACGTCTCTCACGACCAAGATCGCGAAACTTCAAGACGAGGGGCACGCCAAGGGCATCGTCTTCTTTAACTACGAGCTCACCTCCCGCGACGCGAACTTGTTGATTGGCGCGGGCGTTCCTATTGACAGTGTGATCGACATGACGCTGCCACCGTCACCGCCACCTCCTTCAGCGCCAACGCCCACGCAACCACAACCGGCAACGGCAGTGTCTAAGGGGAAAGCGATCACCGCACCACCAAAAGCGCTGACAAGTCCCACGAGTCGCGGCTCTGGTCCAACGGCGACGCGACCGGCGTCCAATGCCGCGGCAGCCGCCACACCCAGCAGTCCGTCTCGACCAGCAAGCCGTCAACAAACGGCCGAAACCCCAAAGAAGAACGCATCGGCGGCCAGCACTCCGGCCACGGGACGACCCACGACGAACGCTCCGAGTCCGGCAAAGCCCGCGGCAAAGCCCGTGGCGAAGGCGATCGACCGTAAGGCCGCGTTCGCGAGCATGCCGCACGCGTTTGCACAGCTCGCGCCTGTACAGTTTATCGACGACCGCGTGGACCAAGTGCTCCAGGAGCTCGCGCGGCAGAAGCGGACACGGGAGACGCCGTTCGTCGCGTGGGACGAAGCCACGGGCCAAGTGAACGAGTCGCTGCTGATGTACGCCGAGGACGTCCACATGATGATCTGGATCGAGCAGGACAACCGCCGCCCCAAGAAACCGGGTCAGGACGCGTCCAAGCCAGCCACGCCGGCCTCCTCCTCCTCGTCCATTGGATCGAAGGCTGGTAGTAATAGCCCGACGCGAAGCGGTGCGGCATCGTCCACCAGTAAGACCCCGACCAAGGCACCCGCCAAGGGCAAGCCCGAGAGCCCCACCAGGTCACCGTCCAAGCCAGGCTCGCCCACGAAACCAGCGGCCAAAGCGAAGGCCACGTCCCCTGCCAAGCCCGCTCCAACCAAAGGGGCCTCGCCTACGAAGCCCAAAACAGCAGCAGCAGCGCCACCAGCGTCTCCGAAGAAGCCACCGCCGACCTCTTCAACAGCATCCCCAAAGATGCCCGCGACAATGAGCTCCCCAGGAAAGAGAAAGGCGTAAAGTGAGACCAGTGTCGCGATTGGCTCACTTGGTTGACTCGGCAGCCTGTGATTGGCTAGTTTCCAAATTGAGCGCCACGTCGGACTCGTTCAAGTGCAAGGTCTCAGTTATTTCTAGTGCCCAAGAAGACGGTGTCGCAGCACGATTCCTGAGCTGGCCAGCGCTGTGGCAGCGTACATATTGTTTTGGGCTCTATTTGTCTCCAGCCATCGATAGACGCTAGGCCTCCAGCAAGAGAACACCACGCAACACACCGCCATGGACGTACGCTCGACGCACGCGCACTCGGCGCGCCGGGCCGACAATGACGCCGAAGAAGAGCAGCGTCGCTCGTCGCACAGCGACGGCGGTGAGTTCTCGGACATCCCGTTCGACGGCGAAGACGACGGCGAGTCGCTGCAGCACCGCGCCCCCGCGCCGCCGTCGCCGACTATCGTCAAGCTGCCCAAGAAAAACCGCAACCGTTTATCGGCAGTAGCTGTGGCGGAACTGGTCGAGAGCATCGATCCAGAGTTTCTCAAGGAGCTACCGCCAGAGCTCCAGCAAGAGATCTTGCTCGAGCACGCAGCCGCATCCAAGCGCGCGAACGATGCGGCGATCCAGCAGGCCATGCTAGACGCTGCGTCCTCGGAAGAAGAGGAGAGCTCACTAGACCAGGACACGTACGCGTCTCGCACGAGCAGCGGAGCTGCCGCCGTTGCCGCGGCCGGATGGACGTGCCACGTGTGCACGTTTGCGAACCACCCAGAGATCACAGCGTGCGAGATCTGTGAGGCGTTACGCGCTGACGTCGCCGGGTATTACGACGGCGACGATGCCGCTGACTGGCAGCACACGAACCGAAGCCGCGCCGGTAGCACGAGCATCAGCACTGGCGGCGAAGTGTACTCGAAGATCGCGCAGCGCATCCAGTCGTCCGTGTTCTCGAACTCACTCAAGAAGATCAAGATGCCGGCGACGCCCGCGACCACGTCGATGACCCAGAAGGACGACCCAACGGCCGAGGATCTGCTGATTGCAGCGACCATGAAGATCCAGCAGCTCCAAAACAGCGCGACCCTGGGCGTGCAGTCGCTCATGGCCAAGGCGAGCGCGAGCCGGCGCGCGTCGCCATCGCCTTCCTCGCTTCTATCCCCGACTTCTACTGCCGGAAACAAACCATCGCCACAGGCGTCGGCGCTGCTCAAGTCGCTGCAGCAAGACCTCAACACCAAGTGCGAACCGGGTGACGAGCTCTACGAGACGCTCTTGCTGCGTTTGTGGAACGCGATCTACCAGGACGCGCCCCGGTCCCCACGCAAGACCGGACCAGCCCCACTCTCTCCGCCGCTACCACGGCGTGAGTTCGAGCGCGTTTCGGACGGCTGGGTCGACATTGGTTTCCAAGGACCGAATCCGGACACGGACTTTCGCGGCGGCGGGCTCCTTGCGCTCAAGTGCCTCGTGTATGTGTTTGAAGCGTACCCGCACAAGATGATCGAGGTCGTGAGCGCACAACGCCCTACTGACAGTGGCAAGCAGTGGTACCCCGTGTGCGTCGCCGGTATCAATCTGACGTGTATGATCGCGGGGCTGCTGCGACTCGGCAACGGCCAGTTCACGACCACCGGGGCTTCGTTCTGGGTGCTCTTTGAAGAGCCGTCGGCGTTGTACCAGCTCTATTTCCACACATTCGTCAAAATGGACGCGGCCTGGCACCGCATGAACGCGTCCTACATGGAGTTTGGCGGTACGTTGGCGTCTGTCGTCCAGTCCACCGTCTGATGGACTGACGGCCTGGTTGTTGTTGTATTTGTGTAGTCGTGTTGAAGGCCACGCGTCGCATGGTCGAGCACATGCTCGAGCAGGCCCCCCAAACGCTGGGCGAACTCAGCGCGGCCGCCGAGAAGACTTTAATCGACCGCTTCGTGGCCACGGCCTCCAAGGCCTACCTTGATGACATGGAGAACGGCGAGTGCCCGGACCCGTTCAACTTCCTGGAGGACGAGAGCGAAGTGCTAGTCACATCTCCGCGGACCGCGATCTCGAACGTGCTCCATAAGCTCACGGGCTTGGGCGCGCCGCCGTCTTCCAGCTCTTCTTCTTCTTCTCAATAGCGACTTGACAATAAATAGGAGATACCGTGCCTGTTTCGGTCTGGGGCCTTACAGGCCAAACTTCAAGCAGCCGCTCTCTTGGTGGTGGTCGCCGCACTTGGCCCGACAGAACCGCGAGCCGCAGCGTCGGCACTGGTACGACGCGAAGAAGCCGCAGACCACGCAGAACTTGCGCGGCGCGTGGGCCGTGGACGGTGCGGCCGCGACCGACAGATAGTTGGGCCTTGTGGCGCTCTCACCCGTGCCCAGCTCTTCGTACACGAGCTGCGCGAGGCTCTTGACCTTCCAGCGGTGCGCCTTGCTACAGGACGACAAAAAAAGTCAGCTCGATACATACCCCCCGTGCACAAGGCTGTGAACAACGCACGCCTTGGCCGCGGCCTTGGCCTTGCTGGTCTTGGGCGCTTTCTTCTTGCCGGCCTTCGCCGTCGAAGCGTCGCCTTCGTCGTCGACGTAGAGATCGTCAGCGTCGGCGCCGTCGCCGTCGCCGAGCGTGTCGTCCTCACCGCCGTAGTTGTCGGCCTCCAGCGCATCGAGTCGCGCGTTGCGCACGATCGCGCGCGTCTCGTTGTCGACGCTCCGCATCGCTTTGCTCAGCTTGACCGTGCGGCCTAGACACACCCCACACAGTCAGACACGAGTTCTCCCCACCGAAAGGCCATCCAAAGACCGCTCATTCCAACGCACCAGAGTGGCGCTTCTTCATCGCAGTGCGCGCATCAGCAGCCGACGCGGCTGTGGCTGCTGTGGTCTGCCGCACGGTCTCGTTCCACCGCTTCTTGCCGTCGTACGCCTTGCCCATTTCCGTTCCTGAAGTGACTTTGGAGCTCATTCGACGTCCGCCACTAAGTTAACTGTCTACCGAAAGCAATATATAGTCAACTATGGTCTACTTTTCTAAATTGGTAGGGTTGCTGTTGGACTTCACACGTTTCAGTTCGGATGACCGACTATTCTGTGAAATATTTGACCATAAACGCATATAGACGAAAGATAAAGTCTTACCAGCTTTGATCCAACATGGCTACAGTCGCCGTCCTTCAGGCACACAATGCGATCAGCACGCCGACGGACTCGTCCACTTCTCGACGTCCTCGGGCACGGGTCGCAGCATGTGGAAGCGGTCAAAGTTGATGATCACGCCCTCGCCCGTGTGGGTCACGCAGTTCTCGAACGTCGAGTCCCACGCGATGTCCTCGTCCGTGTACGAGTGGCGCGCCTGCATCGTGTTGGACGTCGAGCCGTCAATGCCCTCGAGAATGACCACGACCTCGAGCTCCGACTTGCGCAGGTGGTTCACGATCTGCACGCGCGTTGGCGTCTTGAACGGCGGCGCGGCGCCGGGTTGCCCGCCGTCGCGGTTGCCATTCTCGACGTCCACGAGCCGCTGGCTCGGCTCCGGGTACGCCGGGCAGAACTTCGGGAAGCGGCCTTGCTCGGGCAGGCACTCGGGCGGAAACAGTGGCGACCACGGGTCGATGCGGTGCACAATGATCTGCGGCATGGCAATGAGCAGCATGCCGCCGCAGTCGTCGTCGGGCTGCTGCACGCGCATTTGGTGGCTCTGGTAGAGCGCCTCGGGCGTCGAGCCGTTGTTGTCGGCAAACACATGGCGCATCGCGTACATGCGCACGTGCGCTTCCACGAGCTGATGCTTGCGGCGCTCGCACACTTGGAACATGAAGTAGTAGTCCCCGCGGATCTTGCGGATCACGGCCGAGTTCGTGAACCTGACCGTCTCGGCGCGTTTCTAGCAAACAGAGATTGACGAGGATTGAGACCGACGTTCACCACCACAGTCACTACAAACAACAAACGATCACTCACATTGGCACGAGCGAAGCGGGCATAGAACATGCCGATGCAGATCGAGTCCAGGAAGATACCGGCAAATGACTGTTGTGGAGATGGAGATGTGAGACAGGTCCACACAACACTGGGCAGAAGCGTCCAGAGAAAGCGTACCTCCAGGGTCAGCAGAATGGCCATGGACTTGCATCCACCGTAGAAGATGTCATTGGTCGGTGCGCCATAACCGATCGTCATCTGGGAAGACCACAAGAGACATCAGCACGCAGCTTTCCGGCGCGGGAGAGCGGATCCAAAACACAAGGTTCGTACAATCGTCTCGAGCGAGAAGATGTACGCTTCAGTGATGGTCCCGAGACCGACGTTGCATTCGGAGCGATGGCGTGAGATGTCGAGGTAAGCAACGGCAAATAAAAAGATCACGATGGCGTACTAACCATGGTACAAACCACCATTGCACGCAGACTCGTGTCAGCTTCACCATCTAAGAACAGAGTAAATGCTGATCCAATACTAAACGCACCGCCACGAAGATCCCAGTGATGATGCGCGACGTGCGTGTGTTGATGACCGTGTGGAAAATGTCGTTCGTGTAGAGCTGGCGCCAGTCGCCTCCCGTGCGGATGATGCTGCCAACATGTCACACACACACACAAACAAGCATCAGCACGGCTATCAAACGCCTCGAGATGCCCTTCATCCATCCGAATCACATTATAATAGATACTCACTTGAACTTGCCCTGCGACTGATGGAAAGATCGGTCGCGGTCGAGGAAGCGCGCGCGGCGGCGGAGCCCCGTGTCGCTGACCGCGGTCGCGTGACTCGCGTTGGGCGCCCGCGCGCCCGTCGCGATGCTGAGCAGCGGCTGCTCGGCGCTCCCCACCATCGAATCGCTCGCGGCGTCTGGGAACGGAATCGTGTACTGTGGAGAAAGGGGGGCGTGGGATGTTCACACGGCCGCGCTTCGCTCTCTTCTCTTCCACAACAGCGTTGCCGCGCCTTTAACCTATTTGACTGACTAAAGCCACTTCTCATTCCTCAACATCGACATCGGATCTGTGCCCCCTTGAATCTGAGTTGGGCTCAGTTGTACCCAGAATATGGAACACACGATTCGATTCATTGGGACAAAATAGAACTCAGTTATAGCCAATTACGAGAGCGAAGGTGTAGCCATGTGGCGTGGCGCCCAGAGCCTGCCGATCTCTCGCTCCTCGGGTTCAGTTCCGTTCGGCCCAGGGTCACCCATACGAACTGGCCGTCTGGCCCCATCGATCGCCGGACCCTGACTTGCCACCTCACGTCGTGCAGCTGCACATGATAAACACAACCGATTCCGATTCAGTGGAAAGCCGTGCCGAGGGAAGATGGTCACCACGAGCTCCATGGTGGCGGCGGTGCCCAAGGTTTCCTCTGCGGCGCCGTTCGGCCACAGGCACTCGAACGCGTTCACCAACACGGTCGAGAGCGAGCGTGACATGAGCTTTACGTACGTGGGGTCGAGCTCTTTCTCTCTCTCGAAGAGCTGCCTCGCACAAGTCTCACCATTGCTGGAATGTGTCTCCACCCAGGTGCGACGTCGTGGACGGCTCGGCTTCCCCCGCCGTGGGCGCCGAGAGTCTCCACTACATTCAACACCACACTTCGAGTGCCCGTGGTCGAGCTACGTCCAGCGAAGCGCGCCGCGTGCTGACGACAGCAACGCTGCTCGCGCTCTGCTTCTTCTCGGTGTGTGGTGGACCGGCCGGCTCCGAGGGGTTCGTCATTGGTAGGTGGTTGGTCTCGTTTCGCCACACAGTCCAGCCTTGTCGAAATCATGATTCTCACGAACTCTGTTGCGATCAGCTGGTGGGCCGTTCACCGGCGTAGTTGCGATGCTGATCTTCCCGTTCATTTTCTACTTGCCGCTCGCGTTCATGAGCGCCGAACTCGCGACGGCGCTGCCCGTGAGCGGCGGCCAGGCCTACTGGGTCGCGCTCGCGTTCGGCCCGTCGTGGGGGTTCCAGTCGGGCTACTGGTCCTGGGTCTCCAACTGTATCGACTGCGCGATGTACGCGGCCATGACGATCTCGGCCATCGTGGGTCCCGGAGACGCGATCAAGAACACCATGTGGGAGTACCTCATCAAGGCGGCTTTCGCGATCGGGCTCGCGCTGCCGGCGCTGTGGAGCCTCCGCGCCGTCGGGAATACCCTCCTGGTCGCGACCATCTTCGTGCTCGTCACGTACACGTTCGTGTCGCTCTGGGCAGCCGCCGAGGCCAAGCACTGGGAAGAACTGCTCGAAATCCACCGCACAAACACGACACCAACTGCCGACCATGATTTCATCACGACCGGCGCGATCGCCGTGGACTGGAGCTGCTTACTGAACTCCCTTGTGTGGGGCTACAGCGGCTTTTCAAACCTCTCGGTGTTTGCGGCCCAAGTCGTCACTCCGGACCGCACTTACCGCCGTGTCGTGTGGATGTCCAGTATCATGATCCCACTCACGTACCTGATCCCGTACGCGACACTCACAGCGGTTGACAAACCCGACTGGCGTCTGTGGGCAGACGGCTCGCTGGGTGACGTGGCCAAGACGTTTGGCGGTGACATGGCCGCGTGGTGGATCATGATCGTCGACTTACTGTGCTCGGCCGGGCTCTACGTGTGCGCGCTCACGGCGAGCGCGTACCTGGCCAACGGCATGGCCACGCAGGGCATCGCGCCGACCACACTGGGGCTGAGCACGACGAGTGGGACGCCGCACGGCGCGATCTTCTGCAGCCTCGCGGTGATTCTGATCGTCGTGAACCTCGAATTCTTCGAGATGATCAAGCTCACGAACGCGCTCGGCGGGCTCGAGTCCATCGTCGTGATTCTCTCGGCGATCCGGTTGCGCTTCACCATGAAGGACCTGCGACGGCCGATCAAGTTCTGCGGCGACGCGCACCCTATGGTGCCGCTTGTGCTGCTGCTTGTACCGCTGGGTCTGTACATGTTTGTGGTCATCGACGCGTTCCAAACGTTTCTCACCGCCGCGCTCACGGCAGCGTTCCTATTCATCGGTCTGGTGTACACGCACCAAGCCGACTACACGAAGTTCCGGGATCAAACTAGCGAGACGTTTGGACGAGCGTCGGCTCCACAGAGCAACTAGGATTCAGCGTCGCATCGTGCTTTCCGCTATTTAACAAACCGATGTATGCAGTGTGAAGCTGCGGGTTCTTACATGCGTCGGCGCTTCGACCGTCGCAGGCCTTCTTCGTTCTCCGGTTTTAATTCTTCCTTCACCGGTGCAGCGTCCTTCTTCGCCTTGGAAGGTTCGTTCTTCTTTGGTGCCGCTTTGACCGTCACACTCTCCTCAGTTTCCGCCGTCTTGACCTTCTGGTCCTTGGCTGCCTTGGCCTTGGCCTGGATCAGCTTGAGCACTTCCTTCTGCTTGGAAGCCGAGCGGTTGAACACAAACGTCGCGTCGCTCGACTCTTTCGCGCTGAAGGCGTAGCCTTCGAGGTCAAACGCCTGGATGCCCGCGATCGAGTCGACGCGGTGTGTGATCAGGTACCGGCACATGAGCCCGCGCGCGCGCTTGGCATACACCGACTTGATCGCGCCGTCGTCCTTGAACACGCAGTGAATGACTTTGACATCTTCCGCAAGCGCACTGGTCGACACCGACTTGAAGTACTCCTGCGACGCCACGTTGACCAGCACTTTTTCCACGGTGCCTTCATCTCCCTCCTCGAGCGTCGCGTTGAGCTCGTTCGCGATGCGGTCGCCCCAGAACGCATAGAGGTCCTTGCCGCGCGCGTTTGCAAACTTCTGGCCCATCTCCAGGCGGTACGCTTGGATCAGATCCAGCGGGCGCAGCGCGCCGTAGAGCCCGCAGAGAATGCGCAGGTGGCGCTGTGCGAACGCGAGGTCTTGGGCGCTGAGCTCGTGGGCCGCGAGCCCCTGGTACGCCGGTCCGTTGAACGCGAGCGCGGCCTGCTTGTGCATGCCGTTGGCAGTCAGTTTGCTGTTGGAACTCGCGTCGACGAATTCGAAGGCCTCGAAGCGGTCGTGGTTGAGCTTGGCGATCGCGTCGCTCACGCCCAGCAGCGCCTTGAGCTTGGCCGGCGAGAGCTTGCGCAGCTCCGTGACCAGCTCACGCGCGTCTTCCAGCATGGACGGCACAGAGAGTGACAGTACGGATGACGGAACGGTCATGTCCAACGTCTTGGCCGGCGAAAGCACGTACAGGAGCCGCGCCTTGGCCTGCATCGCGGCCTTCGACGTCATTCGGCAGTTGTGAGGGGGAACTCCTCCTCGTCAATCCACCAGCAGCTCCAATTCGAATATCAAGGTTTGTTCTTAACGGTATGTTACGAACACATATCCTTCGTTATCGTATAGTTATCCTCTACTATCCGATGGCTTCACCGGCAGCAACATGCTGCCGGTATTGGAGATCCGGAAGAGCTTGCCCGAGTCCAGATCGCGCACGGTCATGCCGACAGCCGCGGGCGATGGCTGTGTCTTTCCTTCTTGTTGCTGGGAATCCACGTTGGCAGTGGTAGCCTTTGGTGGTGACGCTGCTGGGCGTGGCTTAAGTGGGGACCGCGTACTGCTCGCGGGCTTGCTGGGGGCCTCGGCGTGCTGCTGCAGTCGACGCCGGTGGCCGTTGCGCAGCTTGAGCAGCACCGGATGGGAGCACAGCTCAATTACTTCGCACACGCTGATGATGAGATCTTGCGGTCCGATATTCGCGAGCACCGTGATGATCGTGGCTGTGATCGACTCGGTGCTCGCGCCTTTGCCACGCAGCGTCACGACCTCTTCCTCGGCGGCGCTGAACAGCGCGAGCGCGACGCAAAACATGCCCTCGATGCCCATGAGCAGACACACGTCCCAGATAGACAGCAGCGTGTCATACCGCAGCTGCGAACGATGGGCCATGAGCGAGATGTCCGAAAACAGCGTCGGGAACCACTTGTACGCGAGCAGGCACACGGGCAGCCCAGCCTGCTCCATGGCGTCGTGGAAGTTTGGTAGGTGCATCTGCACAACCTCGTCCAGCACGTTTCCGACTTCAATCAGCGACGAGAAGAGATCAAAGTTGTCTCCGTTCGACTCGATCGTGCGAATACCGAAGACGTGCGGCAAGATGTGCGTGATCACGCCGCGAAGCAGCTCGAGCCCGGCTACTTCATCGTCGCGCACGACCTCCAAGATGATGAACGCGATGCCGTTCATGCCCTGCATGTAGAAACTCTTGCCGTCGACGAGCTCCGTGGAGCTCCTCGCGCGCGCGTCCGTTCGAACGTCCGAGTCGCACGAAATCAAAAATGCGTGGAGCACAGACTGCAACGCGCCCAGCCGCGTCATGGTCGCCGTTTCACTGAGGACCGGCGCGCCAGGCGAGCCCGCAAGCCACTTGGACGTACGGGGCACGTCTTTCAGCACTTGTATCGAATCCCTATGCAGACATAAACACACAAAAGACATTAGATACCATACAAACACGCCGACTTGCAGGACGTGTGACATACGATGTGTTGAGTTCGTCTTGCAGCAGCGCGTCAAAGTCGGCTCGTTCCACGGGATCAATCGCCCACCGGAAGATCGACTTCCAGTACGCCGGACGTTGTGAAGATTCCGAAGACATGAGTTGTAGTGCCTCGATAAACCGTCCTCTCACTTGTAAGAACTCGAGCATTCCAGATAATTGATCGTCTGGGAACTCTGATCCCCTTCGCATGGGCTCGAGCACGAACTCAGTGCTGGTCTCTGCATCATCGTCACCGGCATCGCTGCCGCTAGCTCTGTCTCCTTCGTTTGATGACGAATCCGAGTCGTCGATGCCGAGGTCGTGTGGCACTCGCGCAGTGGTCGTCGTCGCCCACGCCGACCCGGGAAGCAGCATGCCACGGCTGCGCATGTTAACGGAGCTCTCCAGTTGCAAGTCATCCAGCGTGAGGTCGAAGCCGGGGATGCAGCCTTCCGCGATGTTGATCGCTCGCTGGATCGCGTCGATCCACTGTATTAGTTCTTCGTGTGACGACGCCTGGAACAGCATCGAGTAGGCCTTGACGGACACGAGAAAGCAATACCTTTGCTCGGCCACGATCTCGTGAACACTTTTGACGGTGCAGCCACCAACGAGCGGGATGACGCTGCGATTCGATTCTTTCCCGCCGTCGGCCTTAGGCTGGCATGTGAGCACATCGCCATCAATCTCGACGATCTGTTCCTTCCAGGCTCGTAGACCGTTACGGTACATCGCGATTGTCTTCAGCTGCGTCGTGAGACCGTAACAGAGCTTGCACTTTAGGATACCCCGCCTGTGCGGGCTCTTGAGCCATCGCAGTGTCACGGGCAGTCGACTCGGCCGCCTGAGCATCGCGCTGACCTCGTCTTCGCTCAGGGTCTGCAGCGAAATGCCGTTCACAGCGACCACCATCGAGCCCCGCGCGAGCGGCACGCGGTCCAAACTCCAGTCGCTCCGCGTGCACAGCCGGTGGCTGTTCCATTCGGAGATCTGCAGCAGCTGCACGAGGTCGTCAAGCTTCTGGACGGCAATGTCCACGAAATCCTGCTCCGACGTACGCGGCAGCGTCACCGGCAGCTCCATCCAAGGCGCGTCCATCGTGCTCTCCGCAAACAGACCTCTCCGTATGCCACTCGTCGTATAACCCCACATCGCGGGCGACCGCGAGCGTTCCATCGGGCTCGGGGAATCGTCCAGCGCGACACTGCATACGGCGCGCAGCGCATCCATCCACTGGTTCATCTGGTCGACGTTCTTGGCCGCGAGCGTCACGCGCACGGTCTTCTTGCGCTTGATGCGGAACGCGTGCGGTCTGCCGGCCAGCGGGAACGGCAGCGCGACGACCTCGGCGCCGTGGATGTCGAGCTCCTGCTTGAGCGCCATGCCGCTGCCGGCGATCGCCGAGTGGTGCTTGGTCGTCGCGGCCTCGGCGTACTCCTTTAAGGCGCCATCACGCGACAGCACGACGTACCGCTTCTGCCACGTGTGGAGCAGCTTGCTTCGGCGCTTGCGCACGAACAACACGCCTTCCATAGCCGACCGTCTTTGCCGCGTTCCTCTCGTTCCGTGTTCCTCGCGGCCGTCTCCGCACTGTGTGACCTCGATGTCTGAGTCCAAGAGCAACTATAATAAAGTGCGATACAACAGGGCAGATCAGATCTGGGATGAACCAAAGGCCACCTGAAACCCATAGTAATGGCTGGAGAAACACGGCAACAAAAACTCGAGCCATTGTGGCTAATGCACGGTGAAGTCAAAAGCGTAGAATATGTTAGTAGGCGGAAAATATAAGAAAACAAATGGGAGGCTACTGCTACTGACTTGGTCCTCAGGCGGCGATAGGGGTCGCGGCCGCGGGCTTCTCCTCGTAGAGAACGTCGTGGAGTGACATGGTGCGCGCGCTCTGACTCTTCTCGGCAGACGGAGCAGACGCCGACGACCGCCGCCTGTGGTAGTGATGGTGCTGCTGCGGGTGCGTTTCCACGCTGTGGCCGGCGACCACGGTCGTGCCCACGAGTGCGAGTCCGTGGCGGTGCGCAAAGCCCAGGAGCCAGGGCGTGGACACGCTGAAGGTCGGCGGCGTAGTGTCCGGGTACATTTGGCGAACAGCGAGCGCGATCCACTTGGCCGAGACGCGCACTTTGCGCGCGCGGCGGCGGATCACCGACGCGAGCGCGGTCTCCTGCGGCGCGCTGAGCAGTACCCACCGCGGCGGCGGCTTGTCCTGGAGCACGTGCTTGTCTGCGTGATTCGACGACGCCGAGGCCGGCGCGGCCATGATGTCGTCGCGCTGGACCCACCACCGCTCCACTGTCTCAGCAGTGACGTCCCAGTGGAGCCCACGGAAATGCGCGACTGCGCGCGCGCGACTACCAAGACCGGGCCCGGCGATCCACGCGATGGCCTGCTGCTTCATTGCGGCCGAGAAGTGGACGCGCCGTTTGGACGCTGCGGCGTCCATCGTCGCGAGAGAGAGATGTGCGTGGTCGATGGAGCGAGGGACGATCGGCAAGTGTATCCCTTCGGTTCCCCATCGTGTTCTCCCCCGACAACAACAAATGAAAAGGTCCACTATTTAGGTGTCAAATGGATCTGTTCTGGATACAGACTGTGTCTGGAGTCCTCTATAAAAAGTATTCAAGCATACTTCCGGGGTGATGGGCACGGACGTGGACCACACCAAAATTCAAAAATCCGGAAAAGATCACCCCTCTCCGTGAGGAGCTCCTCTCATTCCTCCCTTTTGCCCCCAAATCGCGTGGAGTTCCAATAGCCCAACATGGCCAAGCGCTCGACTCTCTTCACGCTGCTCGTGCTGGCCTGCGTCGGCGTGTTCTTGGGCGTCACGGTGTTCCCGCAGTCGGCGCTTGCCGCCGCGCCGTCCGCCCGCGCAAGCCACATTCTCGTCAAGACCGAGGCTGAGGCCGACGACCTGCTTGCCAAACTCAACCGCGCGAGCGACCTCAAGACGCAGTTCGCCGAGTACGCCAAGGAGTTCAGCTCGTGCCCGTCGCGCCGCAAGGGCGGCGACCTGGGCAACTTTGGCCGCGGCGCCATGGTCGGCCCGTTCGACAAGGTCGTGTTCGAGAAGCGCATGGGCGTGGTCCACAAGGTGCAGACCCAGGTATGTCGTCTGCGAGTATGGCTGAACGGGCACACACTGTTGCATGGAGACTGATCAACAATGTGATGCGATTAGTTTGGCTGGCACTTGGTGCTCACGACCGAGCGCTCGGGCGTCGACGAGGTCGAGATCTCGACGCGCGACGAGGCCGACGAGTTGTAGTTCCCGTATCCACTCGAACAAGGGCAACGGCGTGCCGGTCGTTCCCTTTCTCCACCTCACTGAGACATCGAGTAGTGCCCCGCTAGTGACTACTCTCCCCTGCACCTGCGTTAAAATGCAAGAACAAGATGAAAAAAACAAGAGAACGAGTGTGTGTTTCATGAAGCTACTTACTGGTAGGTAAGGTATTCGCACGGCGCCTGCGTTGGCCACACCAGAGCAACGACGAGTCGAGCCTCTCGGATACGGGGATGCGCTCGCTGGTCTTTCTCGGTCATCTAGTTTTTCTTCTTCTGGTCCTTGGCGTCCTTGGCCTCGACCGGCTTCCTCTTCTCGCCAATACGCTCGTTCACGTAGATCACGTGCCAGCCAAACTACAATAGAACCATCACAAGTCCGTCAGTCAGTCTCTGTTCGCCTCCACCCCACGACCACATCTTCCCGGCGTACCTGGGTCTCAACCTTGTGGACCGAGCCGATCTCCTGCTCGAACGCGACCTTCTCGAACGCGGGCACCATCTGTCCTTTGCCAAACATGCCGAGGTCGCCGCCTTTGCTCTTGGACGGGCACGAGCTGTGCGCCTTGGCGAGCTCCGCGACCTTCTTGGCCTTGTCCGACGCCGCCAGCACTTCCTTGAGCAGTGCGTCAGCCTGCGCCTCGGTCTTGACGAGGATGTGGCTCGCGCGGGCGCGCACGCCGCCGCCCGAGATCGCGCGCGACTGGCCCCACACGAAAATCCCGATGAGCAGCAGCGGGCTCAGGAACGGTGTCGCGCGCGTGAAGAGCACCTTGAGCGTGTACGACCACGAGCCGTCGTCCGGGTTCTCGTCCTCCGGGCCGTTGCCGAGGCGGATGGTGTACACGACGTGCCAGCCAAACTGGGTGTGGACCTTGTAGAGCGCTTTCGGCGCCTGCTCAAACACCACGGCGTCAAACTCGGGCACCATCTTGCCGCGCTCGATCCAGCCGAGCGAGCCGCCCTTGGCGCCCGATGGGCACTTGCTCTTGGCCTTGGCGAGCCGCGCGAACGCCACGAGGATGCGCTCCGACTGCTGCAGGTCCGCGAGCACCGCGTCGGCCTCGGCCTCCGTGTCCACGAGGATGTGGTTGGTCTTGGCCTGCGGGAACGCCGAGGCGGCCGCCGGCTCGGTCGCGATGGCCTCTTGGCCGTGGACGCCTGCCGACCACGAGGCCGTGCAGGCCACGAGCAGCGCCACGAAGAGCACGAAGAAACGGCGCCACGTCGCCATTTGAGAGAAGACTTGTGTGGAGCTCGTGGGTGGGGGTTCCGAGGGATCCAAAGAGAGGAAGAATGACCTGCCACGGGGGAGTTCCACAAGAAGGCACCTCTGCTTCGACACAAAAAGGAGATGGGTCAGCTGGGCTCGGCGCCGGAATGCGATTTGATTGGCCTATAGTAAGACTTAAGCGATATGATTGGTGGATACTGGGAACATCGAGGGCAGGTCCACCATTGCGCAACGTGGAGCCATGGGACTGGTCGGGACAATGGAGAGACTGGAATGAGGACACCCAGAGCATTGGCGCGTATCATGAGAACCGTACACTGTAATGCGTTAGTGTCGGTACGTCACCGCCATGCGCGAGCGCCGTCTGTGGATCTCTCTCCAGCCCTTTAGTGCTTCTTGCGCTTCAAGTCGCTCGCGGTCTCTTCGCGCTTGGTGATCAGCACGACGTGCCAGCCAAACTAACACACACAATACCATCGGTCAGTCCCATGGGCCGTCTTTCACGCCCTTACAAGTACATACCTTGGTGCGCACGACGTGGAGTGAACCCACGGGCTCTGTGAACACGATCTTGTCGAACTCGGGCATCATCTGACCTTTGCCAAACACGCCCATGTGGCCGCCTTTGCTCTTGGACGGGCACTGGCTCTTGCGCGCCGCGAGCTCGGCGAACTTCTGCGTCTTCTTGGGCGCGCTCTTGATCTCTTTGCGGATCGCGTCGGCCGTGGCTTCGTCCTGCACGAGGATGTGGCTCACGTGGACCTTGGGGCCCTCGATCTTCTTGACCGGGTCCAGCGCGCCCATGCCAAAGTACACGAACAGCAGGATGGCCAGACCCAAAAGCGGCACGGCCTTGTTCAGGTACCCCATGTACGACTGGTACGCCAGCAGCTCCGGCGGCCCATCGGATGCCGCGGCGGCGACCACATCGTCGTCAAACGCGTCGTCTGTCTCGGTCTCCTGGGCGCGAACGACCGTGAACACCACGCACTGCGTGGCCACGGCCACTAAAGCCAGCGCGCGGCGCGCCCTAGATGGTGGTGCGTGTGAGGAGCTGGACATCGTTGTGTCTTGGAGGCGACTTGTTGCGGAATGGCGCTCGCTCTGGCGGGTGGAGCAAGCGCAGTTCCCTTCGTGCCTTCCGGCGTCGAGACGAAAAGCGCATCAAAAATTTCAACACGCGATTTGATTGGCTGGAGGAGCAACTTCAATCGCTTCTGATTGGTGGATTATGAGGATCGGCGGAAAGGCCGGCTTCGGGAGAAAATGGAGATGGAGGAATGCAGGAATCATGCGCAGCGGTGTCATAGTGCAGTTCTGGGGATATTACATGGCGGGTTTTACGAGTTTCTTTGATGTCACGCCTACTTGGTCGTTGAGGTGATGCACTTGGCGAGCATCCACGGGTGGGACGGGTAGATGCGTGAAAACAGACTCACGAAGAACTCGTCCTGGTCCGCAAGGCTGCGCGACGGTGACTTGAGAAACGTGACGACCCATTCCATGCGCTTCTGGAGCTGGAAGCAATTCTTGGACGTGAGCATATTCTCGAGGCTCTTGAGGTGCTTCTCGGTGGTCCGCGTGAGCTTGTACGGGATACGGTCGTCGACACGGAGGGGCGCCCCCGTGCGCGTCTGGAGCCGCAAAAACACGCCGATGGCGAGGCTGCTCACGTGAAACTCAACGTCGTACTTGAGCGAGCCGCCGATGCCGATCGCCTTCATGAGGCCGTGTTGGTGACGTGCGTTGCCAAAGCGAAGCATAATGTTACACAAGTCCCGCAGCATCTGCTTCTTGTGGGCCGACGGGAGCACGTCCGCGAGCGTCGTGACCACAAAGTTGGTGACTTCGGCCGCGAGAAACAGCATTTTCATTTCCATCAGTGCGGTCGTCGAGCCCACGAGATGGAGCTTCTCCATCCACGCCATGAGCTTGCCCAACATGCCCAATGCAAACGCCTCCGACATGGCCGGCGCCTTCCTCAGCTGCTGCAAAAACAGCACTTGAAGCGTCATGAGGTTGCCTTGCTGCAGACACGCGCCTTCAAACTCGTCTTCGCTCAGCTCGGGGATTTTCAATCGCGAGACCAAGTCGTCCCAGGAACCACGTCGTTCTTCAATGACCCATTTCTCGATGCTGCGCTCTGCCACAACACTCATGGTGTGCACAGACGCGATAGCGCGACCGCACGCCGTGAGACAGCAGAGCTCACCGCCGCGGAAGCCCATAAAGCTCCACAGCAGGCGACCCAGCGGGGCTCCAATCGACTCCACCACGGACGGTGGCTTCACAATCGCACCGTTTGCATCGATAGGGTCTTCAGAATGCCAGGAATTATCTCGGCTGCCTGCTGACACTCCTGACCGTGACGACGAGAGTTTGCGCGATGCTGGAAAGTCCCGGATCAGGCCGTCGACCTCCACGAAAATGACGTTGCCGCACTTGCCCCACGTGAGAGAGCTCGAGTTTGATGCTGTTTCGCCCTGTTGTTCGCGCCGGAAGAAACTCTCCACCAAGCGCAAATTGAAAAGCCTCAAGATCTCCACCACGGTATCCTGAAGATCATCTTCCGTAACTCCATTGCTACCGGCCGCCGTCGCTGCCGTCGTCGACGACTCGCTAGCAGAACGACTGACTTGAACAACCTCATCAAGCTTCTCGTACAGCACAGTGCATGATGCACCAAAGAGCACTGTCACCCACGCCGAACAATCGAAGGTGCTGTACCCTCCGCGAGAGGTGATGCTTGTCATCCCGTTCTCGAAAACGGTGAAGGCCATGCGGAAGAAGAGGTTGGTTCGCTTCAAACAGTCTCTCTTGGACATCGTTGCGTGATTCAATGTCGTAACGTGGCTCGTCAATCGCAGCACCAGTTGAAGACGCGTGAACGCATCTTGCATGATAGCCACGGCCGGTGCAGACGGGAACGCAGCCGAGTCATCCGAGCTGTTGGAATCGCGGATGGGCTCCATCATGGCGTCGAAAGCATACCCCAGAAGCGATTCCAGCTCCGCGTCAACAATCTTCCACTTGGTCCACATTGTCGTCTGCTGTTTGATGAAATTGACGAAGTACGGAGGCAACACATTTGCCGAGCTGCCGGCCGGGGAGCCTCTGCCGTTTCTTGATCGTGGCTGGTGGGGCTGGAAATGTGGCATATCCAGTACCAGGTCCACACAAAGCTTCCCCAGCTCAGATAGGAACACTGATCGCACGGCCTCGGCCTGAGACGAGAGCCATTCTTCCGTGGATTTCCAGGTCATGCGGCACAGTACGTCCCGGACCATCCAGGACACAAATGGATATGGCGACGACGTTCCTGCTTCTCGTAAATCCGCACACGATGCTGACGTGGTGAGTTGCTGGCGCTCCGTCTGGACGACTTCTCGCATTTGGTGGACGATCTCAATGGTCAAACACCACTGCTCCCAGGCTAGCCTGGTCAGGAACTGGTGGAAGCTTTTGCACACGTGCACTGGGGCGTGAGGAATCAAGGTATTGAGATAGAAACTCCAAACGAGGTCGAGCTTCTCTTTCGTGGACAAAGGAGCCGGAGTGGGACGACGACCGTCCTCAGCGACCGCAACACTATCCTTTGGGGGACTCGGTTTCGACTTGAGAAAGTCAGCGCAAATCGCGACGAAGCATGAGCAAAGTGTCGTTCCCGTCGTGAGAGTCTCCTCTTCGGGCCATGGACAGCTAACTGTCGAACTGTCAGTTGTTGAAGCCGGCTGATAAAGCGTTGTGAGCATAGGCTCGAAGAAACTGGAGATCATACTCCACTTGTGCTGCTCCGGTACGGTGCGACTCATCTGAGTGAACAAGTCGAGGTAGCTCTTGAGCGCGCCACTCTTCTGCCACATTGCAACTGGATGATTCGCTTTGCCAGATCCTTCATTCATGGATGCTTGCCACCTCATTGTTGTCATGTGCTGACTCAGAAAGCTCACGCATGCTTCCACCTGGACAAAGGGAATTTGCTGCCACACAGTTGTGGGCATTCCCACAATCGACTCCCACACAACGGATGGGGCGGGTCGAGCCATTCGAGCGCCATTGTCTGATTCGTCCGCATTCGCTCCATCTTGCGTCACACTCGTCGAATTGTTGAAACGGTAGTCATCGTGTACGCCGACAAGAGCATGTAGCACCTTCTCTAAATGATCGCCGAGGTACAAGGCGCAGATCTGGTTGATAATCTTGGAGTACAGTCGCAGTACTTGCTCGTCGTTGCTCGGGCCAGTGGACCTTCCTCCAAGATTGCGTCCAGATAGCGTAAAATCTGCATTTCGCTTCTCCTCATGCGTCGCTCCAGAGAAATTGGCTCCAACGTCGCCCAAAATGATGCTCAACACAGTATCTCGATCAAACTTGATCGGGGCATGAGGAGCTTTTGTGTTCAGCCACGCCTGGAAGTCAAAACGCTGCAGCAGCACATACTTTTCTTCCCTGGACAATTTGGATGACGTGCTTGCACTCATCAAGTTCGAAAACATCTCAACAAACCGCGCCGGCGCGCTTGCAGGAGAGAAGCATTCACTGAGAAGCGTAATCCGCGAGGGATCGTCGAGCATCAGCTGCAACAAATTGCAGGTCTCACGTTCATCGACACAAACGAACGTGATTCCAAGCTGCTTGATCGATCGCCAGAGCACCTCACGCAATGGTGGCACCATCCGCGATAGCTTGGTGTCGAGTTCTGTGAGCTGCCGGAACCAATCAAGCCCCTTCTCGTGCAGTCTTTCGAGTTGCTTTTCAGCATTCTTGATCGCCTTGTCCACTGGAGAAACAGCAGGCTCGCTGCTTTCTTTAACTTCTTGGGCAGATTGTGAGCCCTGATCAACCGTGCTCGGCGAGGTAGACGCATCATCTTCAACAGTCGTGTGTGCTACGACGAGCTCGCGCTTCATTTTATGAGACTCGGCCTCTAGGACTTGAACAACTTGGTCGATAAGTAAGATCTGCATTGAGAGCATCAAACCATCGGCATCCAGACGGAGAAACTCGTCGACTCCGTCTGGTAGCAATCCAATCTCACTGCGTTGTCGCTCACTGTTCAAGAGCAGTGCGGCAAGAGACGATGAAACCGCGCCTTGCTCAACCATAGATCGCAAATCGTAGCGCTCAGCTTGAGCAAGCGTGCTCTGGATGGTGTCCATCAGCTGCTTGTCGATCGCCCACTCTGTGAACTCAAATCGGAAGGCTGCCGGCTTGCGACAGTTCGTTCCTTCGAGGCAAACTTTGCTCTCCGATATGATTCTTGGCTTGCTTACGAATAGCTTAGAAACATGATCGAGCACTTCTGCATCCAGCCCGACCAGAATCGACAACGTTTCCGAGAACTTCGTCGCGAGGGTTTTGAGAGCATGTCTGTTGAGCGGGACAGACGGTGTCACGATGCAGCGATCTGGCGATGTTTGGATCGTGACTTGGGGAATCACAGTCAGTGACAACGGACCCGCATACTCTGGCGTCAGCTGTAGTGGACTTGTCGTACGACCATGGTCACCGCTGCTTCCCAAGCTGCTAAAGCGTCGCATGTCCCGGTCTTCAATGAAAGCAAAGTCTTCTTCTTGTAGATGGTCCATAGACGACAGTGTGTCTTGCATTGCCGACTCGTCCTCTCCTTGTGCGTTCATAGAGGCTATCACTGAAAGTGCCTTGGCATCGAATTCGAAGCCGCAGAGCTCCATCCAGAGGGGAAGGTTCTCCCATCGAAAAGGCTCGGTCGCAGGCGTATTCAACAGGCAGTCGCTCAGCTTGAGGACTTCCTTGAGTCGAGCAACTTCGAAGTGGCGCGGAAGTGTACCGAGTTCTTCGTCGTTGAGCCATTTGTTGGGATCTCGCTCTTCCAGCCACGCGTCCATTGCCGTATATATGTGTGACAGCTGCACGAAATGGTGATACCTCAACTCCTTGCCTTCAGTTGTCAGCTTTCCGGTAGCACTGCCACCGGACTCAGTCAACACTAGTTGGGCTTGGTTCGAGCAGAACGTCGTCATCGATCGCAACTTTGCTTGCAATGATTTTCTGAGCTCGACGTGCTTCGTGTTTGACGAGTCTTCGCGATCGAGGAAGTATTGACCGAAAACTCTTGTGCCTCCGGCGCAGGCAAAGTAAAGCGCGAAGAACACTTGCCAAAAGAGGATTTGGTTGTCGTCGAATTCGCGCATTTCCAAGCAATACTCTGCCCACCGATAGATCTTGAAGTGAGATAGCGACTCGAAGGAAACGTGGCCAAACAACAAGCTGGCCAGTCGCCTCACGGCACTCTTTAAGCCGATGTCGCACAACTCAAGCGCCAATTTGCCTTCCGACTTGCTGAACTTCTCGATTTTCTTCATCGCCGCGGGTTCGTATTTGATCAGCAGTTGGCCCATCGTCAAGAACAGCGGGAGTTCCTGGCGAACTTCGACAAGCAGTGCCCAGAAAGCAAGAGTTGAGCACCCGCCAATAAACTGAGCTGGCTCGCAATTTCCGCCGAATATCGACGACAGCCCAGCCATGGAAGCTACCGCAGGCAAGAAACTCACCACGGGAGGCAGTTCCTCATCATGAGATACCACTGAGTTCGGTTCACTCTCAGCAAAATTCTTGATACTAGCGCAGTACTTCTCAAACTCGGAGAGCAAAATGGACACGAGCTGTAGGTGGATGGTGCCTCGTGAGCCAGCGAGCGATCCGCCTTTCTTCGAGCTGAGGCTGCGATAGTACTCTCGCATGCTGCATCGAAGCAAAACGTCCACGATGTGTCGTAAGGCGGGGTGCTCGAACCAGAATGGCACTTGCAGCACCATTCTCATCCAGAATGAGGCAAACTCCTTCAGCACCGACGATGTCGACACCTCGAATGCCCGCTCAATCGCGGCACAAATGTGCTGGGTCGCAGCTGTGTAATCGTCTGGTGCGTCAACAATACCGAGTGATGCAGCAGCGGCAGCAGCAGTCACAGCCGGTGCCGATACAGCCGTTGGCACTGTAGCAACCAGGTGAGATTTCCGGATCGTCATCGCGCTCGCAATTGAGTTTGCAGTCGATGGTGAGGGCGGATCCGCATGACCCCCACGAAGCGCTGATGTCAGCCATGACATTGCCCCCTGGAGCATTGCTGTTGTTGACATGATCGCGGCCGACGTGTTCGATTGAGGAAACACCTCGTTGATCAAGCTGGGGAGCACGAGAGGGTGTACATATGTGCTGCATTCTCGAACGAACCGTAACTTGGACAGCACCTTCGACTTTGCCGTTGATTCCCATCCTCCAATATACCCTTTTTGAAGCAGATCAGTCAGCAATTGTCGTTCTTCAGCGCTGATAAACGAGTGCAATTCCAGTGCCTCCACGAGCTGCAGCAATTGATCGGTCGACATACTCTCCATGGTTGCCATACATGCACTTAAGGCATGGTTCAAACCCACGCGTTCAGAATTCGCAGGATTTGAATCCGAAGGTGTGCTCAGCGCGACGCGGTCGAGTTTTGCCATAAATGGCAGCACGTTCTCGAGGACCTTGACACCAGCGGTGAATAGACTGTTCTTCAGCAAAACTAACAGAGGCTCCCATCGGTCCATCCTCTCGCTGTAGACGAAAGTGGTCGTTTGACACACAAGATACGCGACAATCGGCTCGACATCACAGGTAGATGTCACTGTGACGGACGCGACAAACTCGATAGAATCGTTGAGATCCTTCGAACTGTCTCCACGTTGCACCACATCCGTCACCGACTCGTCTTGAATGGGTGCACCGGAGCTTCCTCCACCAACAAGCGCAGCTTTGTGAGAAAAATCAACCTGGCCCGAGGATGGTATGTCACGATCCGAGTCGCCGACGCCATACGGTCTCAGCTGTTGATCGTAAGAGTCGTAGAATCGGATCCCCGCTGGACCAATGAGTGTGGAGCCTGCTCCGCCTGGGAACCATCGGCGCAGGAGCAAAGCTTCTCTTGACCGATCATTTCGAAGATCAACAAGCTGAACGAACGGTTGATTTGTGCGTGGTGAGTAGAACTTGAGCTTGAGCATTAACTTCCAGCACCATTGCTCGAAGTCCACGGATCGCTCAAACCGGAAGACGCGACGAATCGATTTTGTGAGACTTTTGAGCTTGGGTGGGGAGGTCACCGCTTCTCCATTAGCCTGTCGGGCCGACGAGTCCCGTCTACCATGCAACTTCCTGGCACGGTACACAAGGAGCGCTTCTGTCACAACCAGAGCCACTTGGCGATGTAAGAACGCGTTCGTGAAGAGCTGTCCTGTCTTCATGTCGAATTCCCAGTTGATGCGATCGAGCAAGAACCGTGCAAGCGCACTGCGCGGTGCAGCTGCATCATCTAGCAGCAGCCAGTCTTGCAAGTGGCCAAGGTCAGCGGGGGTAGGTAGCCAACGGTTGACAGGGAACGTCTCAAATACGTGGATCCATGTCTCCGCACATTCATGATACTTGAAGAGTAACGAGATGAGCTCAGAAATGACCCATGGATGCGCGAGGCAGATCGTACTGATCGGACCGGCCGCGCGTTCACCCGACTCTCCAAGGGATTTACGACAATCGGAATCGGCAAAACCCGCTAGAAAAAGTTCTTGAGTTGTCATGAGCACCAAATCCCGTCCGAGTTGATCATCCTCCCCGCAATTCGCACTTGCAGCAAGGCGCGCGACAGCATGCATCAGATTCATGGCATTGTCGGTGTCGCAGATGATCTGATCGCATAGCACTCTTCGAGCTGGCTTTCGTCGATCCGATTTGCCCACGCACGCCTTGTCGATAAACTGGGCCCAGCCACTCGCACTCTTCGCTGCGCTCGGGACGCTTGAAATCCCGAACAGAAGAAGCCCAAGCACGTCCCACTTCGCCAGTGGAGAGAGTGGTGCAAACGGGAAATTCCGAATACTTCGCCATGCGACGCGATTGCAATCAGCAACAAGGAGTCCGTGCAAGGCCGTCAAAAACAGTTGATCGAAGAGCGTCGGGTAGAAGAAATCATCGCCATGCCTTGTCCCCGTCGATGACCCTGCGGACACCATCGACGCATTCAAAAGTAGCTCGCCGAGTAGTTGCGCAACACGTGCCGGGAACTTTTCAAATTCTTGAAAAAGCCGCAGACCTTGAGTGAACTCGATCACAAGAGCAAGCGCTCTACTGAAGCATTTCTTCGTGTCCATCGTGCAGCTGAAGAGTTGCTCGAACGCGAATGTGTGAGGGAACTGGTTGAGCACAGCAACGAAGTCTTCGTCTGAAAGATAGCACCGATCGAGCATCTCGGGATTTTCGAGCAACACCCACTCGAACGACGAACCACCCTTTTTTGCGCCTTTGTGACGAGATGGTAGCTCGCTTGAGACTAAGGTCGTCAACTTTCGCAGCTTCTCCGGATGGAAGACAAGGTGAAACATCGCAACATAGTGATCCACAAGATCTTCGCTCCACGTCTCCCTCAGATCGCCGGTAGTCGTCACGACTGCTTTCGGAAACTGTAGGAAACGGAGAATCCATGAACGTTCTTCGGTCGAGATGCGTGGTAGGTACATGACATGCATCAGAAGATATGGCATGTTCACCAGCGATCGAAGCCGAAGCAGCGTCCGCAAACACAATGAGATCCACTTCTGTAGCGATTGTCGGAAGCGAAGCACGCTCGTATACCAATCGTTCGATTTGTTTGATACTGACGAAGGTGGCAAGAAGAGCACGACTCCGCAGCTTTTGCAGAACTTGCACCAGTGATTTGGTTCCATTGGCTCGTTGAGAGTACTGCATGCGTAACACTTGACTTTCCTCTCTGAGCCACCATTGACGGAACGATTCGTCGAGCTTGATTCCCAGACGAGTTCACCCCGCGCAAAAGATGGAGGGATACGCCCAAACAGTCCTTGATCGTCGACAGTCACCTTCTTCTCGAAAAAGATCATCACATCGATGCAGTACTTGAGGTGATCAACAGATGATGCAAGACTTGATCCGGCTGGAAGCGGCTCGTAGAATGAGATGGTCTCTGGAACCGTCTCAAACTCACCAAGGTTGCCGGCTCTAGACTTCGTCGCCATACTCGACGCGCTCATCTTGTTCAAGTACGACACAAAGCCGGGCTCTTGAAGGACGTCGTTGATGTACTGTTCGATGTGAAGATAAGACAGCGCACGATCGAAGGTGTGTATGGATGCCTCCACTGTTCGTAGCTGCCGCACACTCTCCAGATGACTCTTCAATTTCGCGTGCTGTATTGCGTCGAAACGAGCAGTCTGAAACTCGAGCACTTCCTCTAAATCCACTTGATCACCACACTTCTTTGAAGAAGACAGACGCTTCATTTCCAGCAGCCAAACTGACCCAGCATAATTCAACAAGGGTCAGAATCAACAGCCAACCAGATACAATTGAAGTGCGACCAACCTTTCTGGACCAGAGCCTCGACCTCTTGCTTGTTGGCCTCTAACGACGAACTTGCTGAGTGGAGAAGGTACTCAGCATAGAGATACCGCTCGAGCCTACCGTACAAATCACCCTTGTTGATCTCTATGTTGTGCATCTTGGCTTCTTGGCGCTTTTGAGATGCAGCAGCTCGCAAGAGATTCATTTCGAAATTCGAGTGAGGCTCCAGCTTGATGTAGACCGGGTGTCGCTCTGCAGCAGAAGGCGAAAACTTCGTCGGGAGACCGTTTTGTCGAGGGCCTCCAATACCGTTTACGCTATGATGATCGGAAACGACTGTTGGATACAACCGGTTGGTCGAATCTGCGCCGAGTAGTTTTCCCATCGAGCTTCGTACTCCTTCTGCTCCAACCTTCTCCGCCTCATCTTTAGGTGCTGGTATCCGAGCTCGCCGACCTTGTAAATCTGAAGACTGATTTGGCCTTTCACGTTTGAGCTCGACTGCACTCGCTTCCACCACCGTCGCAGGCTTCGCGTCTTGATCAGCTACGGGTGCCGACGGGATCGTAACAAGCCGAGGTGCTTGGGAGCGAGCTGGTAACTCGATCTCCTCGTCTTCCAGAGGAGCCGATGGGACCGAACTTGCAGCCGTCGACCCTGTAGTCGGCGGAAGTTGAGGCGAATCACTCGGATCGGGTGCGGAGGGTCTGAGATGGTGCATCTGTTCAAGTGGCATTGCGGCAGGCACGAGCGGGGGAACTTCAATTCCTGGCACCACGGGTGCTGGAATTGGCATGACGAGGGGACTCGGATTGTCCAACCGGATCGAGCTTCCCAAACTGGCCACATCCACAGTGCGCGGCAGCGTGTCCTCCTCGTCCGAGTCGTCAAAGTTTGGCGCGGACGGCACGGCCGTCGCCGTGAGCGTGCCGATTTCACCCTGCAGAGTGGATGGGATCGTCGGTATCCGGTGCGTGGTCGCCTGCTGGTCAGCTGTCGCGAGGAACGATGCCGTCGACGAGCTCACGCCCGAGAGTTCCGACATCAAAGCGGTCGTCACAGTCGTTTCAACCGCGGAGGCGGACGCCGTCGTCTTCTCATCGCCCAACAGCGCCATGATGTCGTCTTCGTTCTGCGCAATCTCGTCGTCCACTGTGCCCCTGTGGCCACTCGCGCTCGCGCCTCGGGCCGCGTCGTCGGGGCCATCAAGCGCTCGCCAGGCCGTCGCTTCGCTCTCGTCGTCGTCCAACATCCACGCAGCACCCTCGTCCGAGTGACCATCGCTGCTGTGCACGCGCTGCACGCGATCTCCTGCTGTCGCGTGGTTTCCCACAATGCTATCGCCATTGGAATTATCTGCGTGTCCATTTACCGCCGCGGAAACGCTGTCCTGTGGCTTGCTCTTGACCTTGGTTTTCTTTGCGTGTTTCCGCCGCACGGCCTCCATGGTTTCGACCGAGAAGCACACCACTGCACGCGCCGTCGCTCGCTCAACCCACTGCGCGCCACGCGCGTCTCGCTAGTCGTGCTGTCGTCGCCGGAAAAGCGCGCTTGTACCGAGTCGTCGTCGTCGCTCTGCTTCCCGTGGACGTTGCACTTCAACGCACGCCGCCACTGGGTTTTCTCTTTGTTGTGTGGGTTGTGTGTGTGCGAAGGAACTGGAAACGAAGAACAAACCAACGCGCTTGGCGCAACCTTCGTGCAACCTTCATGCAACCTCATGATTACCCCTTTTCGCCATGGTTCAAGGTTGCTCCACGAATGATGGCGCGAATTCCAGAGTGCTGGTCCAAGCGTAACCTACGCGTACCCCCTGCCACAGTGCATCTCCCAGTTCGAGGAAGAGTGCTGGAAGTGCGCGCGATATGAGGCGTCTCGTGTGCGATCGCGTGTGTCTGTGGGGCGCTGTCGAGCTGGTCGCCGCTCGCCGTTCTCACCCGATACTGTAGCGACCACGCCTCGCTGTCGCATGTTTTTCGTCCCCTGGTCGCCGTCCCGCGTTCAGCCGCTGACACTATTACGTAGCTCTTCATGTTCCCACGAGCACCTTGGCCCTCCCTTCGTCCCGCCGCGCGAGCGCGCTCGCTCTCCACGCCCCGTCGCGGGCGTTGCACAGCTACCGGTAATCTCTATCGGTGGCGGCACGTATTGACCGACTCAGGTTTTGCTGGTGTGCTGTATCTTATGTGGATCCGTCAAGTCCGTTACGTCACGCCTCCATGGGTTCAGTGATTCCTCGGCGACTGGCTTCGTCCGAGCAGAAGCTACAAAAGACACCCACTGTTGGGTCATATCATACGCGTGGTGTGTGTGGGATGTGCCCAAAGAGGCCGGTGATCTGCTCGCACGAAAACCCATACGTGAAAAAAGAGAGTTGGGTGTGTGTGGCCGTTGAGCCTTCCGAAGGGAATCCCTCCGGTCGAAGGCAGCCGACCAAGGTTCATTCCCCAACGCCACTCGCCGTGCGCGAGACCCAATAGACTACACAATGCGGAGACTGCGGCTCGCGCTCCTTTTTCTCCGCACGACCGCTGTCACAGCGGTATACGCGTACGACGACGACACGGCCGCCTCGGGCGTGCGCGCATGGGTGGACACCAAAACGCCCAGCGATGCGTCTACGTACACGTCCTCGCGTGGCGACAAGTGGGAACTGGTCATGAGCGACGAGTTTGAGACGCTCGGGCGCTCGTTTCTGCCCGGCGACGACCACCTCTGGACGGCCATCGAGGCGCTCGACGGACAGGCGTACTACACGAAGGAGCGCGCGACGATCGCGTGCCAAGACAGCGTCGGCTGCTACCTCAACCTCGAGGCGACCACGACACCGCGCGCCGTGCGCGTCTGGAACGCCGACGCCGCGCGCATGGAGAATACGACGGTGTACTATCAGTCGGCGATGTTGCAGAGCTGGCACAAGTTTTGCTTCCAAGGCGGCATGGTCGAAGTGCGCGCCAAGCTGCCGGGCGCCGTGAGCGCCACCTCCCAGAACCCGGACCTCCCGAACGGTGCGACCGCGCGCGTCAAGACCGCGGCGTTCTACCCAACGTGGCCCGGCGTGTGGCTCATGGGCAACTTGGGGCGCGCGCTCTTCCGCGACTCGACGGACCGCATGTGGCCCTTCTCGTATAACCAGTGTGAACCGGACGTGGTTGACCCAAAGAACCAGCGCATCTCGGCGTGTGACGTGGACCCAGGGTCCGGTCTGAACGCGAACCAAGGCCGCGGCGCGCCACAGATTGATATCTTCCAAGCTGGTGGGCTCACGATCGCGTCGAGTTTACAGATCGCGCCAGGCATGCCGTCTCAGTTCCGGCGGATCGCCGGCGAGACCGCGACCTGCGCGGCCAGCGCCACGTGCCAGACACAGGGCGCCAACGTCGTGGGCGTGCCCAAGACCGCGTACGACACCCGCGGTTACAAGAGTTGGTACCAAGGCCTGCGGTACGCGTCCAACCCGCTGTGTGCGAATGACCCGAGCCAACGCGTCCAGTCGCTGGGCACGATCCAGGCCGCGTTGAACAGCGGTGTCTACGCCAACACGTGCGATC
>JAADXJ010000241.1:0-31023 GCA_023337735.1 Pythium biforme
AGCGAGCCGCCATTCGATCGACTTACAATGATAGCTGCTGAAGCTGCGTTTTCTGATATTGAGATGGTCGATGCCGTCAATGACATCACGCCTGGCGAGATCGGGTCCGTCGTCACGCTCAAAGGCAGGCTCCAGGCGCCCATACCGACTTCGTTGTGTGCTCGAACGCGGATCAGGTACGTTGTGGAATCTGTCAGCGGGCCGAAACGGATGTCCATCTGCTCGAGGCTCGAGTTGGACATCGAAGCGTTCGTCACGCTATTGCGCAATTCAACTGTATACGTGAGTTGATCTGAGCCGCCAGTATCACTTGGAGCACTCCACGTCACCGTGAGCTCGTCGAACGTTTTCGACATCAGCAGTGCCGCTACCACGACACCAGGCGCTGAGACTTGACTGGTGACCACATAGATTTCGTCGCTCAACGGTCCGGTTCCGATCAGGTTTGTCGCACCAACGACAAGCGTGTATTCCGACTCAGCACGCAAGCCGACGACATCGTAGACCACACCACCTGATACTTGCCGGGGCTCCACATCGTCCGTCAATTGTCCGTTGAGAAAGAAGGCGAACCCAATGAGTACGCTGCCACCGAACTCTTCTGGCGCGACGATATCAAGCGTCACGCGACCTCCAAGCACCTCTATCAGCCGCACGCTTGGTGACTGAGTCGGGATTTCTGGCGGGGCCGTGCTGAAGCCCACAATGGATGGGTCACTGAAGTCGACAGCATTCCGGACTTGGACAAGGAGTTCGTAGTAGGTGTTGGCAAGCAGTCCAGCGAAGACACGACGCGCATTCAAGCCTTCGTACGATGCAACTACAACGGCGCCACCTCGCACAACCGTCGCTACAATGCCGCCAAGAGGGATTCCACCACCATCACGAGAGATCACCCACTCCACGTCAATGTATCCTCCACGAACTTCCCACAGTTGGATCCGCGGAGGCTGTGCTTTCGTGCCGTTTCCACTCCGCACGACAAGTGACGATCCTCTCGTACCAGCACCAGTAGCCGCATTCATCGAAAAGACGGTGTAGTTGTAGACGGTCGACGCCATGACGTTGTTGATGTCTCGATAGTCAGTGGGCCAAGATGACGATCCTCCGATTTCTTGCAAGAGCGACCCGTTGCGGACGACCAGGTAGCTCACGAGCGTCGAGCCGCCGTCGTCCAATGGTGGGTCCCACATAAGCACGACTTCTCCACCGGATGCTGACTGGATCTGCCTCAAGTTCCGAGGTGGATCCGGCTCCGTTGGATGCGGCGTCCACACCGCGAGTTCCGTCGTGTTGAAGCCCGGTCCGAGCCTGTTCACCGCCGTGACCATCAGCTTGTACAGCGAGAAAGCACGAAGCCCGTACAGATCGAACTTCCTGGGCGCCAGAATATCCACGATGCCCACCTCCGTGTACACGCTGTCGCCGTCTAGAGCGGCGAAGACGTTGTACGACAGCAGCAGCTCGCCCCCCGTCGACGTCGGCGCGTCCCATACGATTGAAATTGAGCCTCCCGTGACCCTGGTAACCACGACGCGCTTCGGTGCCGAAGGGATGGAAGCATCTCTGGTCCGTACGATGAGGTCTGGGCTTGTCGAGTTCTTGTCGCTGTCGGCAGCGCACTGCGAGCGGTAGTTGAAAACGGCCACCTGGAAGGCGTACGTCGTGTTGGCAAGCAGATTCGTGATGACCGCAGTTTTTGCTAGCGATGTCCGGCCGTCGTGAGCAATCTCCTGCGACCCCCATGTTTCGTTAGTCACTTTTTGACGAGAGAAGACCAAGTAACCCGTGATTTTCGCTCCCCCTGTATCGAGCGGGTCGCTCCATCCAAGAGTAATCTCTCCAGCATCTTCACCGACGACAACCGGAGCACTAATGGCGCCAACGAGAGACGGTTCGGTGGTTGAAAAGGTCGCTTCGACCACATCACTTCCTCCCTAGTCACATACATCCATTCGGTTAGCTCAAAAGATCCCATCGTCGTGTTTTCGCGTTCGTTGAATCCAATACTGACAAAGGGGTTCTGAAGATACACCATGACGTGGTACACAGAAGATGACAGCAGCCCGTAGAAGGAGACAGTGCCGACCACACCGCCTGACATGACCGGGTCGGTGATTTGCGTACTGTACGCTTGGTAGTTGATGCCCGATCCGGTTTCGCGGCCGTGGTATACCACGTAGGAGTTGATTGGGGCGCCTCCTTGATTCATTGGAGCGAGGATGCGCAAATGCATCGCCCCACCCGTTGCATTCAGCAGCGTCGGTGGCGGTGGCCGATCGGGACGGGAGCCGATGGTTGTACTGAAGGAAATTCCCGTCGTCGGACCTCTTAGCGCTGCCTCATTTTCTGCCGACACCGTAAAGTCGTACGTGGTAGATTCCCTAAGATCACCCACTAATACGACGGTCTGGGACGCGTTCACGTGGAGGTTTCTCTCTGTATCGAGTTGGATGTCAATCACGTTCACCCAGTAGAACGCGATCGGAGCGCCACCAGTATTGACAGGCGGCACCCAAGTAATCGTCACTGTGCCTCCTGTTGCTTCAAGAGGTCGAAGAGACAGAACCTCGCTAGGTGAATCTGGGAACGTGTTCGTCGTGACCAGGAGAATGGGGCTGAACGGGCCGACTCCACGTGTGTTCTGGGCGGAAACCTGGACCTCGTACGTCGTATTGGTGGTGAGTCCGTAAACCAACATCATCTGGTCGGCCGCGATACTGTGGTCCACGATAACGCGCTGTCGAGACGATTGTCGGACTTGGAGCTGATAGAACATGCCCATGGCCGACTGTCCGCCAGTATACGTCGGCAGGTTCCACACGACGCGGAATGATCCTCCGGTGATAGAGTCTGCGGAGACTTGTGGGCTTCCTGGCGTGCTCACGTCGCCTTTGTCCATAACTGTGAGCGTGAGTACTTCAGAGGAGGCGTTCGCCCCGCCTGTCGGATTCGATAGCGACAACACCACCGTGCGATCTCCATGCTCGTCGCTTGGCACAATCGGGAGCTGGAGAATCGCGTCCGAAATTCCATCTTGAAATGAAACGAGCGCTTCGAAATATCCTTGCGCAACGACGGAGCTGATGGAAGAGTTCACTTTAACTGACACGATACCTGACTGACGGATCGTGCGTACAAGCGAGATATCCAGCATTCCGATGTCTTCTCGAACGGAAACCTCTGATTCTGCGAACGCGATCACCCCTGCGTCCCCATTGTCGTGCACCTCAATGCTTGTTTGGTTGACGGAAGAAATGACGCTCGCGGTGGCTGAAGTCAGCGTGACCGTGATCACAAGAGGCGCTGGATTGTACGGGTCGTCATCGGGAGCATACACGTCGATAAACTTGGAGTATTCGTTCGGGTTGATCGTGACCATGCCTCCTGACAAGCCCGTTTCTGGAGACGAAGAGCAAGACGCGCTGCCGTCGCCGTTGGTGGTGCATGCAATCTGAAGTCCATCCGGTAGCTCCCGAGATAGAGCCACCGAGAAGTTGACGTCCGTCGAGTATGTTGTACCGTAGAGACGACCGACTTCAACCCACGCCGTTTTGCTTTCTCTGATCCACACGAACGGCGTCATGACTGCCACTGTCCCGACGTTCGAGTCTGCATCAGTTTGTAATGTCGAGTTCACCCACGAGCTATTGCCCACGTCTCCAACAGCGCGAAGCGAGACGGTGTAATTCGTCACGGCTTCGAGAGCGTCCACAGTGAGTGGGCTTGAGCAGCTGAAAGTCGACTCGTCCTGCCGATTGCAGAAAATAGAACTTTCCAGAATTGTGGCGCTCGAGTTTGTTGCTGCGGTCACAAGAGCGTCCAGGCTCATGGACAAACCGCCGCCAGCTGTCAAAGGCGTCACAATGTCGATAACCAGCTGCGTTCTCGTCGCGTACTTGAGTGTCAAGTTAGGTGTCGACGGCACGCCGCTCGGTGTGGTGAAGTTCAGTGTGATCCACTCACTGACACCGGCAACACCTTCAGCTCGTACTCGGGCGACGTAGGCTGAGGATGGTAGCAGATTGATGATTCGAGTCGAGCAGCACATAAAATAGGTTTGCTGTAAGGCGACCCCCTCGGCGGTAGTCAACTCGTAGTAAAACTGCGTCCCTCCGTTCGCCTGTCCACCGCCGTCGTCACAGGCAGGTGTGGCGCCGATTAACACAGACGACGGGCGCGCCTCGTTGACGACGACGATCGGTGCAAGGGGAGCTGTTTGGTCGCCAGTGCTGAATGTTGCTGTCGTGCGACTCATCAGCCCAGCATTGTTCTCCACCTCAAGCGTGTACAGATAGTTTGTGTTTGGCGCCAAGCCCCCACAATGCACAAAGCTCGTGGCTGTTCGTGCTTCTAGCAGGATGACGCCGTTCCCACGCAGCGAAACACGAGCAAGTGGCGAGCCTCCAGCATCCTATCACAAACGACAGACGATGAGTACGCAGATAGATCCGATGTGCTGATCAAAACCTACCGCAGGCATTGCCCATTTGAGAGAGATGGCTCCTCCAGTACGGTCTTGCAGTTCCAAAATTGGCGATCCGGGCGTCGTAGCCGAGCTGCAATCAGATACAGTGCTACATCAGTGCAATTACGCATGGGAGACGGAACTAGAAAGCTCACCTTGTGGTAACGACTAGCTGCGCAGAAGCCGGACTGTTGCCGATATTGTTTCCTGCGATAGCGGTGACTACCACTTGCGTGCTAGCATTCAGCCCCTGGATGCCGCAAGACACCGTAGATCCATAGTCGACCGGGCACAATACTTCAGAGTAAACAGGAAACCCGCACAGCGCTGTCCCGTCGACGCAGCATGACTCGGCTGATCCGGGAAAGCACAGAACCGGTGCGCAGGTGCTCACTGGCGCAAACGAGTACGAGCCACTGGCATTGACGACTTGTTTGTGCGAGCAACGGGAGCACGAATTCGTCGGCGAATAGCACGGCGCAAGGGAGTCCGCAAGCGCGTAGTATTGGAGCGCCGACGATGGAAATCCTCCCGGATCTTGGCTCCCAGTGAAGTTGAGCACAATGGAGCCACCACTAATGCTCGCAATCGTCAAATCTCTTGGTGGAGACGGCACTATCCCGGGCAGCGTACTCGCAGTCACACCGAATTGGTCGACAGAACCGCTCAGGTTGTACTCGTTGATGGCGACGACGCTGATCACGTACGATGTCGACGCAAGCAAACCCGAAACGTTGAATGCCCGCACCTGCGGTAACGTGGATCCATTGAACACCATCTCCGACGGAATTGATGCATCAGCTGGTCGCTTGAACACGCGGTAACCTTGAATTGCTCCACCACCCGAGTCTGCGGGCAGGTTCCACTGGACGGAAATGGAGCTTGGACCAGCACCCGTCACGTCGATGCTCACGACCGTGGATGGCGCTTGAGCGGATCCCGTTGTGAGTAGCATTGGCTCACTGTCAACCGTCTCACCCCCTTCAACAAGTAGCGATCCCACGACGGTATAATTCGTTTTTTCGAGAAGACCTGGCACGATCACTTGCGGCTCCGTATCGAAGCCCACGGTCAACTCCATCGGATTCCTTCCTTGTGGCGCGAGCACGAGGCGAAACGCGATCGGGGCAGCTCCGTTGAGGTCATCAGGAAGGGCGAAGCCGATCGTGACCGTGCAGCCTAGCACGGAAAGCAAGGAGAGACGAGGTGGAGACGCTGGAATTCCTGCTTGTGCAGTCGACACGACCAGCACATCGCTCGTAAGGGCGCTCTCGGACGGATCATCACAGACACCGCCGGACGCGAGCGCAAGCGCACGAAGGCTGTAGTTCGTGAGTGGCGTCAAGCGCGCTCCGTTTGCTTTGTGAAGAAGGCTCACAACCGTAACCTCCGATGTTCTTGGAACAGTTTCGAGTTTCACGAAAATCCCATCCACATCCTGGAGGAAAATGTTGAAAACCGCGACAGGGAGGCCACCTGATCGTCACAAAACAACTGAATCAGCTCTTATACTGGATGCCATAACGAGTCATGGGATACGATCTTACCTGTGTCAAGAGGCTCGGCGAGGGCCAATGAGATCGAACCGCCTAATCAAGCAAGATGTGAGCGCGATCCATGGTGTGGAGGCGAGAATAATGTGGGCCCAGTTAACCCATACCTGTTGCAGCCACTAAGGTAGGTGCCGGAGTTCTGCCGGGAGTGTCGATTGACGCAGTGGTTACTGCGATGGAGGCGCTATACACCCCGCTCGATTGCTCCCCGAGCGGTAGCGCCCGAAACGCGTACGTTGTATCGTGCTGGAGCTTGTACACAGTCAAAGTAGAGGCTAGTACAGGATCTGCCCCCACTCGTGACCTCACGAAGTTGCTGTCGTACACCAACCGTTGCTCAAGCACGATGACGTCTGATGCGTCACCTGGAGGGTCGAGACGAAGTCGAACTGATCCGCCTTTAACGTCAAGAACGACGAGCTTTCTTGCAGTCACGAGCGTCCCTGTACTCGTCGATGACGACGAAAACGTAATCTCCATCGGGCTGCCATTGCCCACGAGATTTTGCGCGCGAACGGCGATCCTTGCCGAAATAGGCGAGATACTTAGCTCAATCGCGGCCGAGAGTGTCGAGCTATTCGTCTCTGCTACAAGAAAGCCGTTCACAAATATTTGATAGCCAGTGATGGATGAGCCTCCATCGTCCAACGGCGCACTCCACTGGAGTTCGATGTAGTTCCCAAACCCCTCGATCACTGCGAGACCTGACGCTTCGCCTGGAGCTGTGGCTTGTGTGGTGCTTGCCATGATGCGTTGCTGAACTCCGTATTCCTCTCCCACCGGCGTGAGCATCACTAGCGCGAACTCATACGTCGTCGTTGGCGCCAGCCCACCGATCACGAGATTGCCGTAGCTGTACGCGCTGACCACGCGAGTAGATGTGGTAGAGCCACAGGTCGATTTTGCATCGCGTCCGCACAGTTTATCACACAAGACAGTCGACGTCCGCAAGGACGCGTCGCGGAACTGACGGCAAAAGCACGATCCCTCACTGTCGACACCGAAAAGGTGCACAGGGCGTGAGCGGACGATGTCGGCACTGTCGACGATGAAATCATTCCCATTCAGACTTGAGTCGGCCCCGGAGATATGCCCATTGGGCAACGCATCGAAGCGAAGCTCAAGAAGCAGACTGTCATCTGTGACAGCACTCTGGGCTTGAACCACTTGAACCTCTGCAAGCGTTAGCGCTTTTGACCAAACTCGAACCTATGAACATTATCGTCAGCATTCGTCCCCTTTCACCTAGCAACAGAACGACTTACATTATCGAACGAGCCCACAAAGTTGCTGAATGAGTGATTTGCAGAAACTTGCTGCGCATCTGAGGATAGGAGACACAATCAGAACTTGCCAGCTCGCAGGGGAACATCGAAAACAACCCGCATTCTTACTTGTGCCGAGCTGAAGATACGATAGAAGCATGGAGCAATTTGCCATACTGATTGTCACAGACGCAGCTGGTAGGCCGTCAAAGAAGAGATTGACCTCTTCGCCTTCGCCGAAGGCGACTGCAACATGCATCCAGTACCCCTCCACCAGCGAGTGCGGCACCTCGATCGTTGATGCACAGCGCCCGATACGCAGACCATTCTTGGTTTGAGACATCCATAGCGTTGGTTCAACGTCCCCGTACAGGAAGAGCAGTCGTTCTTGCGCCCGATCATCTTGTTGTCTCTCGTCTTGGACCCAAAACTCGATCGTGAGCCCAGTCGAGGGTATTATGATGGGTCGTGCACTGCGCACAACAGAACCCAATGCGAACCGGAGCTGTGTTTCTGCTGAGGCACAAGCTGAAAAGCAGGACGCAGGACTTGTCGCGACAGTACCCGTAGCTCTGTACATCCCATTCGATGAGAAGCAGCCCTCATACACGATTCCTGAACCTTCATGATCGTAAAAAACACATAGTACTCGTGTCAGGTGCAAATCTGATGGGCAGTCGAAAAACCCCATAGTCATTTTACCTGTGTATGCAAGGCGGCTTTCGTTCTTGTCGGTTTGACGAGCATAGACACGGAATATCGGGGCCCTCAACGTTGCTGAATTGAGTGTCGTTCCGAGCATTATCTGACCTCCAGTGGCTGACACCGGACGAAGCCTAACTTCGTCCTGACCAGAGGATACAGCTTCAAAAATGACGGCATCCAAGGAGATTGAGTCTCCCATGAAGGGGGATCCGCTGAAAACGACTGCCATCGGTCCTGCGTTTATGCCTGGCACGCGGACAATCGCAGCATTCCAGTCCGCAATCACGAAGCCGTCTGCCGACTCCGAGGACCAGCCGCTTGTGGTAGTGTCGTTGAAGACGAAGTCTGCTTTCAGCAGCGATAACTCTAAGAGATCACAAAAGCGTTAGTTCCAACCTCAAACGCGCCATTGACTGCGATATTGGATGGGACGATCGTACCTGATCCCATACGGTACTTGAAGGAGAGCGAACCTTCACCTTTCAGTAGAATCGGCCAGCTGCGGTAAACGGCAAACTGAGGCGCAGGCGGCTGGATCGTGGTGAAGTCTGTAGCGATCCATTCGATGTCGAGCTCGTAGATGGCTGACGCAGTGCTATTATACTCGGTAAATGGCGCATCGCTCGTTGGCCGCAAGAGATCGATCAAGGAGACGACGAAGCCGAAGCGCATGAGACCAACGAAATCAGTCGCTGGCGTAACCCGAACATCTAAATGCCGGCCACTGAGCGAGTAGAGCGCGTCGGCGATCTCCTCGGGTGTGCTGACAATCTGGGTACGATTACCAGTTGCTGGCTTGGCCACTGTAAATCTTGTACCGTTGTATCTCTCCACGGCCACCACTTGGTCCGGGCGGCTACAGTAAAAGTCGAGAAGAGAGTACTCTGACGAAAGGATACCCTGTGGTGGAATCACAGGCACGTGGATGACGACTGGAAGACCCACGTACGCCTTCCGACTGAATGTGAAAGGACGAAGTCCGCTTGTTGCGTCGTGAGCCTTTGGAACCGTCACGATATAAAAACCTGGGACCGCATAGCATCCACGACTCGATGTCGGCTCGTTTGTATCCCAGCTCACAACGACGCCAACAGTAATCGATTCGGATACATTGCTTGCGTAGCCGACTTGCGCGAGTTCATCGACGGCAAACGACACGAAATCCGTGCTCTCGTTGTATACGGTCGGGATCAGCCGCGTGGAGTTCGATGATAGAAAATATCCTGCGGGAGGTGCATCACGCGGCCAAATAATGGAAATGCTCCTGAGCAATCTTCCAGTCAACCGTGAACTCGAGAACAGAGACTTCGCGAGCTGAGCAACTGGAGTCATTGACGGTCGCAATTGGGCAGAATGAACGTACCATGCCCGCTTTCGGGGCATTAACAAGTCACAGACACGTACTTCGAGCGTTGCTGAAGCCAACATTGTGGAAACCCAGTCGCTGTTTTCCTCCCCGTTGGACATGACTGTCGTCTCGAGCGACAAGGTAGTTGGCCCCGACGAGTTGCTGAACCACAACAGCTCAACTTGCATGGGAAGCTTCAATGGTGCCGACTCCTTTTCATCGTGCAGTAACAAACGGCATCCGCTCGGCATATCGCTCTGCTCGTGCCCGGTCTCAATGATTCTCGTGATGGTAGTGAAGGTGGGAGCGCAGTCGTTCAGGGTGAGTTCCACTCGAGCATCAAGCGGACCAGGCTCTCCTGTTATGAGCACTCGCACCGTATCGCCCAACGGAACGTCCGCACCGACCATAGTCTCGATTTGAAGGGCGCTCGCAGCAGCTCGTGTTGGCAGCGCCCGCCAATTGATCGGAAGTTCGAGCTCCGCGACGACGGTACCGTTATTTCCTGGAGCTGCCCGTACCATCGTGCTGATAACCGCGACTGTATCACCAACAGCGGACGACGCGTTCACGGGTCGACGCCGTTCCAAGACAATGGCCTCATTGCAGCTGTGGAACACGGCCCCACCGCTTGCTGCCCCCCCACTCAACGTCAAGTTGACTGTGGACGACGTGGTCGAGTCGAAAGTCGTCGCCGTTGATTCGCAGTATTGACGCTCATAGGCATCGAAAACGCGGCCGAATAAACTTGGCAGTTGCAGGGAGATACTGTCGCCTTCGATGGTGGAGAGAACGACTGGCCACAACGTTGCAGTCACTTTGGTTGGCGATTGGGTTTCTACGGGACTTGTATCTTGAAGTCGTCTGACAGACTCACGGCCATCACGACGCAGCTCGAGGGGCGACGAAGACAATTCGAACAACTCATCGGGGTAGAGTTCGTGGTAAAAGCGCAGGACAAACACGGCCTGGCGCAGATCTCCTCGGGTCGCGCGGAATAGGGTCACAGTTGTTGAGTCCTCCCACGATGAAGCGCTGCCTGTAAGGCCGATATCTGTCGATAGTTCGAATCCACTTTCACTAGCCTTGACGGACATTGCGCGAGTCGAAAGCATGGCGGATTCTGGAATATCTCCACGGACAAGCAGCACGAGCGAGGAGACGCGAAGGGGCGCCCCACTAACAGCATCTAGTAGTGCGCTCACGATGGATCCCACTTGAATGGAGTCGCTCACTTGGTCTTGTCGGACGCGAACAGGATCATCTAGAAGTGGTCGGTGAATCCAGAAGATCTGGTACTGTCGATCGGTGAGGTCTGCGTCTCTCATCGCCGACGATGAAAGCAGAGCTCCTTGGAATGTTATTGCAGCCACCGAGACAATTTGCAGCTGGGCTTCCCTACAGCCGGACGATGTCAGTCGAAGCTCGTAGTGACGCTCGTTGCCTCCGAACAAATTCCACCAGTAGAACCACTTTGCGTCTTCTCCTCGCATTGGCGCTAACTCGGCCTGGGCACTGCCGGACGAAATGTCGATATCGGAGTCGATGCATCCACTCAGTTTCACCAGAATAGAGTGCATTACTGTTCCACTTGACGTCGCCCTCAGCAGAGCGCTTGAATTGGATCCGACAAGGCCGTTCGATAGAGAGAAGTTCACTTGCGTATCGTGGATCATGACGGAGACAAGCTGAGAAAACGACCTAAAGGCTCGGGTGGCTTCCAGCATCCGGAAGTGTAACTCGATGTCCATCCTCCCGATGAAATCATCCTCAAATTCCACGATGAGTTCTGGTTGCTGGTCGAACAATCGCCACAGTGCACAAGTATATCCATCGTCATGATTCGACTGCGACGAAGACGAGCGCGGCATATAGATTCTCGATATCTGGACTCCGGATATCCAACGCGCCTCAATAGACCACAGCTTTCTGACCACCGCCCCCGACTCACGCGTGATAACACTAATAGTCTCGTTCAGTGGCAGCAGTAGGCGAGTTGTTCTGGCAACATCGAATGATAAAGGTGAGAGCTGAGAGTCGTGATTTTGTAGCTTGGTGACGGCTTCTCGGTGGGTAGAAATGGGCTTGTGATCGATGTCCCAGTCTAAATGGTGTTCATCGTCAACCTCAGAGCCAACGAGTCTTCGCTTGAAGCGGGGAGATGAAGACTGAAGAGTTACCGACGAGTCTCCAAGTGAAGGGTTCCCGATGAAAAACAGCCGCTGATTGTTTTTCAGATCGTTGTGGAATCCGCAGCGATCAGCAGAGCCAAGTTCGCACTTCTGCTCATCTGTCATTTTGTAGTCACGTAACGATTCACATAAGTACTCTCACAAAGAAGGAGAAACGCAAAGGGCTTACCGCGAGGGCTGCTTGAAATCGGAGCGAACTGAATCTTCCTTAACGCTGCACCACCGGATGCGCCGAAAGAAACATTCGCACGCGAAGTGCGAAATATAACGTGCGTTCGGTTATTGATCTGAGCTTGGATTTCCGACGGCTGCCATGCATCATCTCCATCTGAAGCAACCTAGAAAAATGATAATGAATGTCAGACTCAGGCAAGCGGACGTCTGGGGATGTTCAAAGGTAGGCGTACAGTGATGAATCCAATTTGACTGGGTGCGTCTTGGAGAATGATCTTCACTGTGGTCTTCGAACCAGCGGGAAATCCAGCAGGGAAACTCGAACGCTTCACCAAGCTCATCTCATCGTCGAATACCTCTATAGCAACCGCGTTCGTGGTTCCCGATTGGGCCTGGAATGTCGTAATGATCGACAACGACAAAACTACGTCACTCGTTTTGAGTGAGATCAAGTTACACCAAGCTAAAATACCACGATTCAATAGACTCACCGTTGCACAATGAATCGGCCGGGTCACCAGTCACGCAGTTCCAGTCAGCAACACACTCGGACCCAGGTGCGTCTGGGAAAGCCGAACACGTCGGACTTGCGCACTTGCATCCAGTCTGCGTTCGAAACTGCATATGGGAAGTGAACCACGTCCAGGTTGTGGTGGAAACTTCGTCAAGCTCTGCAGCACGCCCCAATATGCAGGTACCGTTTCCATGTGAGCAGCCCGTGCACCGATCAACTCGTGAGCAGAGCTCGCAGCAGTCTGACTGGCTCGATGCTTCCACTGTGGTGAGAAACACGATCCCGTAACCCCCGCTCTCATAGTTGTGTGGGCCCGGAGGTTCAAAGCGCACCGAGGAGATGCAAGCGAAGCCGACCACCGAAAGCGCCGAGAGTGACGAGGGCGAATAAGCTGTCTCCACATCTAGCAGTTTCCGTCCATTCAGAGACCTATCAATGTAGCACGCACAGTCAGCACGAGTCTTACGAGCCACACAGCTGGATCAAAATAGTGCAGCGTACACTTTCATCCTCCGCCACAGTAAAGAGAACGACATCTGGAAGCGCTCGGTCACATTAGAGATCGGAAAGTCGGCACGAACGAGGCGCGTCCCGGCAGCATCTAGAAAGCTGGCCACCCCGGAGATGCGGTTCAGAGCGACAGTGTACACCGTTGCGTTTGCCGTTATCGTCGAGTCTACGTGCAGCACGATGCGATACTGGTTTTCGTTTGCCCACTTGCCACGAAGCGAAAACACCGACGAGTACTCCAGCACCACGGGGATTGGGACCACGGCGCCGCCGACAAGACTCGCTACTTGCTCGCGCGTGAGATGGACCGACTCCATCCCGACTTCATCGCTTATGCGTGCGGCACAAAGCTGCCGCACGGGGGAGGCCACAGAGAGCGGGCCTTTCGCGACACAGCACTGTCCGTTGTCGCCCGGTGGGCAGATCCACGGCACGGCCGGCTCACAGGCGTGCGCGGGTGCATCCACAAATGGTCCAACGTACGCATCGTACGCTTGGAGTGGGGCCACGACTTGTACTTGGCACGTGTCGCATGGATCCATCGTCGCGTTGGTCCAGTTGCCGTTCCACGTGCCGTTGCTGTTCCACATGCCGTCGCCGTACCACGTGCCATTGCCATCCCAGGTGGAGTTTCCGTAGGATGTCGAGTTGTCGTACGAAGTACCATTGCCGTACCATGTTTCGTTGCCATACAGCGTCGCGCCATCGCCCGGGACGCCGTAGCAGGTCGCAAAGTCGCCCGGGCCTTCGTACGCGCACGTGTCGTCCGCCGCGCTCGCTGTGAGCCATGGCACTGCCAGCGCTAGCGCCAGCGCACCGCTCGCGACGCACCACCGCATCACGCTCGTCCAGAATCTTTCGGTATCTTGGTGCCACACAAGACGCTTGGGCGTCGTCAATATCTTTCCGTCGCCGCCATCCGTCGCGTCGTCTCTTTCTTTTTTTCTTTTTTCTCTTTGCTTTTCCGCGCGCAAAATCCAAAACAAAACTGACCATCACTCTGCTGCTGTGTGAAATACCGGTACAATTCGGTATTTCACGATTGGACGGATTTCTTGATGAGATGGCATCTTGAAGATTGCGCGACGGCTCAGCCAACCCACCACGATGTTGGCGGTGGGTGTATGCTGTTCTTCCGGGGCTTGCACATTTGCCAGCCCGCGGCACACACTTGCCATTTCCATTTGCTCAATCACCCAGAGGACCATGGCGCCCTCGAACGCGAACGCGGCGGGCTCCGTCAGCAAACTCCCACCGTTTGAGCTTGAGCGCTTCTTCGCCAAGTACGAGTTCACAGCGCCGTTCATCGCAGTGCGTGAAGCTCCCGAGTCAGACTCTCAATCTGCAAAATGGCTCACGGGTTTCTTTGTTCTATAGTGTTCATCAGACATGCAGGCACTGAGCATGCGTGAGCTCATCGCGATGGCGGATGACGAGTGTCGCGCGCTCTGGGAGAACCTTCTGCTCCTGTACACCGAGACCGCCGGCCTGCCGCTGCTCCGCCAAGAGATCGTCAAGCAGCACTACCCGTCGTTCAAGCCCTCGCAAGTGAACGTCGTCTGTCCACAGGAAGGCATATTCCTGAGCATGAACAGTCTTCTGTCGCCGAGCGACCACGTCATCGCCGTGGGCCCCGCCTACCAAAGTCTTACGGCTGTGGCCGAGTCGATTGGCTGCGAGTTGTCGCTGTGGAACTGCAAGGAGGCGGATGGAAACGCGAACCAGCCGCTCATCTTTGACGTGGCCGACTTGGATGCGCTCGTGCGACCCAACACCAAGCTGCTCGTGGTCAATTTCCCGCACAATCCCACGGGATTTCTACCGACCCAGGACGATTGGCGCCGCATCGTCGCGTTTGCGCGCCTACACGACCTGTTCCTGTTTTCCGACGAGATGTACCACGGGCTCGAAAGCCGCTCGACGCTGCAGCTACCTGCTGCCTGCACGGTGTACGAGAAGGCGATCTCGCTCTGCGGCATGAGCAAGGCCTATGGAATGCCCGGCGTTCGTCTAGGCTGGATCGTCAGCCAGCACGACGCCTTCCTCGAAAAGTTCTCGACGCTCAAGGACTACACGACGATTTGCAACTCGGGGCCGAGCGAGATCTTGGCGCTCATAGCGTTACGGAACCGGCCCACGATCATCGCGCGTAGCTTGGCGATCATCGACGCCAACAAAATCGCCGTCCAAAAGTTCATGGCCGCCCATCGTGACGTGTTCGCGTATGAAGATCCCGTCGCCGGACCCATCGCGTTCCCGAAGCTAATCGGCGCAGGCCGCACAAATGCCGGTGTGTACGCGCAGCACCTCGTCGACAAGTTTGGGATCCTCATTCTGCCCGGTGACAAGTACGGAGGCCAAGACAGCTACAACGACCGCTTCCGCCTCTCGCTCGGCCGCACGAACATCCCTGAAATTCTGGCGTTGTGGGAGAAAGACTTTGCGTAAGGAACGAATGCGCATGCCACGGGTGAAGGTCATGTGCTAACAAGTCTGAAGATGCTGGCCCACTACCACGTCTCCAAAACCAATATCTCAGGTTGAACAGTTCAACTTCACCTGCAGCCATCTTTCCTGTTGCCAGAGAATCTGATATATTGCCTTTGTGTGCCTCAATAAATGCCGTATTGATACGAGGACGGACAACGTAGTTATGAGGGGCTCACGTCCATGCATTTGGGAGCCGTGCGTGGATGCACGAGGGTTCACTCCATCTTGGACGTTGCTATGAGGCCAATGACATCACGCATTTCATAGTCGATTGGCTGAAATGAGTTTTACATTAGTTCAATTGGCTGAAAAGAGACCATGGAACGCCCAGCTGCCCCACCAACGCGACAAATCGGAGGAGAATGATGGAGCGCTTGGTCGATCTCGCGCGCTCGGGCGACGATGTCGACGCTCGACGGTTAGACGCCGTGATGGCCGTCACGCTGCTGTTCGCTGTCGTTGTCTTACCTCCGTTTGTCGGTGTGCGGATGATGTACACGCTCTGCTGGCTGCTGTTCACGGCGCTTGCGGTGGTCTCGGGCTCGGAGGCCGCGCGGGGCATTGCGACCTCCATGGGCGTCACGGTCATGGTCGGCTGGTACGCGCTGCGCGTGTACGACCGCAGCGCCTTCACGGCTGCACTCCACGGCTGGGTCGGGCTCTGGGCAACGTCTCCGGTCGTTGGGTTCGTGGCGCGCGTGGGCGACTTCCTCGTGCATCTTTTGCTCCCGATGCTACTGATCTCGTGCTTCCTACCTCTCGTTCGTGTGTGGATGAGCATCCCCGCGCTGTTGTACGTGCGACCGAGCAAAGGGTACGCCTAGAAGTAGGAACATGACTGACTTTTCACGCGCAGGTCGTCTCGGTTGTGGGTCCACTTCGTCGTGGGCGGCGGCGTGTTCCCAAAAGGCGACCACATCTTCCGCTTCAGCCCGCCGCGGTCGCAGCATTTCTGGAACGCGGCCTACCGCATTGAGCTACTTCTGAACTCGTGCGTGCCGCTCTTCTGCTTCTTGGCCCACCAGGTACGTGAGTCGATCATAGTCTTGCTAACTTGCAGGATACTGAGTATGTTTCTCTGTGTAGCGCTCCTTCTGGGTCTACGCGGCGACTGCGTTTTGCGGCGTTCTACTCATTGTACTGCATCTCATTCGATCGTACTCGTTGAGAAAGCTGAGACACAACGCCAAAGACATCATGTCAAGGCTACTCGCAGGCGGCGGGCTCCACATCTCAACGGTTAGATTGAATCTGGACAATGTCTTCTATGTTTGGCGAACTAGAGCTAACGAGCGCATTCTCCACAGGATTTTATCGTGCGAGACGATGCAATTTGGCTCGATTGGATGCGAGACGGGCTCGTGGCGATCGGAGAGACCTACATTGGCGGCCTGTGGGAGGCCGCGGCGGGCCGGACGCTAGACGAAGTCGTGACTGCGCTCATGACTATCCCTATGGAAGCGCGCCAGGAGATGTACCGCTCGTGGTCTGCTCGGCTTGTCGCTTTAGCAGCTCGGCTCTTCAACTACCCTCCATCGTCGAGGGGTCTTGTTGTCGGCTCTGCCGCGGAGCAGTTCGACCTGTCGCCGCAGTTCCGATGCCAATACATGGACCCTTACCTCCACCACGGCTTTGGCATCTGGATCAATGACGCCAGGACGCTGGAGGAGGCCGTGCGAAACAAGCTCGATGACATTCTCGAGAAGCTCGACTTGCAGGTATGACCCACCGTGTGTTTTGTTCGGTATGTCTTGCTTCTGAGTGGGCTTGTGCGGTGCGAATTGTAGGACGAAGAGCGCGTGCTCGATCTGAGCTTGGGCTCGATGGGAGGAGTTGGCGTGTACTTGGCCGAACATCGCGCACGCATCAATGTCGTGTCCATCTTGACATCAGCATCCGAGCGTGTCCATGCGATGCGCTTCGCCGACACAAGAGGCGTCTCGGACCGAATGGAGTTCATCGTTGCAGACACACCAGAGAAGGTGTGTGTCTTTTCTTTATTGACCGCTTGAACTGATTCACTCACTCTACACTGCCTTGCTATGGGGCAGCTGCTCACGGTACTGAGTTCCATGAGCGCCTCGCGTTTCGAGCGAATCGTCGGAAACGGGCTGGTCGAAGCCCTTCGCCCCCTCCAACTTCCTCGATTGTTCAGGACGATCAAGCGCATCCAGTCGCCGGGCGGTCACACACTATTCGACTTTGTGGCCTGCCCAGCGTCGCGGTCCACGACCCACGTATGGAACAACCAGTACATCAACGGCGCGTTCGCTGTACAGGCACTCACACTCGCGCGCGTCCGCGACCTGCTCGATTTGAGCGGCTTCACCGTTCACGAGATCGCGAGCTACAACGAGCACTACGAGCGCACGTTCATGGAGTGGTACCGACGCTTCCAGTCCCGCTGGGGCAGTGCCAACGAGCAACGCGCCCGCAAAGTGAGCGACGGCCCTGGTCGCCGCCCGCGCGCACCATCAGCGCTCCACGGAGTCGGCCTGGCTTTGGAGCAGGCTGCCGCGGAGGCTCGCGCGCTGCAACGCGCACGCCAGTCGCTACCCGAGTCGTTCCGCCGCACGTGGGAGTTCTACTTGCTGCATTCCGCGGCCTGTTATCGCGCCCACGTGCTCCAAACGTATCAATTGCGTGTGGCGTAGCTCTACAGCACGTCACAGATTTAAACATGTTGCATCAATGAAGCTAAACCAATGAATTGAGTTGCTCTATTCCGATTTATGTTGCAGCAAACGCCGCCACCAAACCTGGGTATTCCACACTGTTCGAGAGCCCACCACCACCAAGCGGCGGTCATGACGACGTCCGCGGCGGTGGAATGGGAGAAGCACGTCGACGACGCGACGCAGACGGCCTACTACTATAACACCCGCACGGGCGAGTCGTCGTGGGAGGAACCCGAGGGCTTCGTGGACGCCTCTGCGGACGAAGCGGCCTCCGCGACATCGGATGATGCCGCCCCCAGCACGACGGAGGAGCCGACCAAGCCGCCGCGGTGGCGACGCTACATCGGCGACAGCAACACCAAGCCTTACTATTACGATGAAGCAAACGACGTGACGCAGTGGGACGAACCCGAGGGCGACATCGAGGACGCATCAGGTGCGGCGAATATGGAGGTTGTGAATGAGATGGTACGGGCCGATGCTGATTTGAACGCTTCACTGTCGTTTTAGACGACGAGGAAGAAGGCGGTAACGACGAAAACGAGAGTGTCAACCCAGTCAACGACGAGTCGGGCACACAGGAGCAAGAGAGCGAGACAGTGGCGAATGATGAGAGCGAAAAGGATGAAGCGACAGCAGGTACTGCGAGTGAGCCGACCAGCCAGGACGCGCCCGCGGCCGCCCACAACTGGGTCAAGCACGTCGATAAGGCGACAGGGAAACCGTACTACCACGACACGATCTTAAACACGACGCAGTGGGAGGTGCCAGAGCACTACACCAAGGCGAGCCAGCCCACCGCGATCTCGGCCGAATACTTGGAGTACTTGCATCGCTCCCGCGCCGAGAAACTCGCGCGCGCGACGCAGCGCGTGCTCGACCCGGATGGCAACTTGTCGCGACTGAATGCGTTGCTGAGTAAGATCAGCGAAGGTGGAGTGGGCGCTGCGTCCGCAGCCGAAGAAGTTGATGCGCCGGAGGATATTGACCAAGGCCTCAAGGACCGCGCCCGGGCCGAGTGGCAGCAGCACGCGGACCCGCACACACAGCGCTACTACTATCACAACATCGTCACGGGCGAGACCCAGTGGCAGATACCGGACGCGCCGATTGTCTCTGCGGTGCGTGCTTTGCCTCCCTTCACGGCATGGATCGAACCAACAACAACACAACACTCACTTGTTTTGCACCCACGCCTATGCAGCTTGCGGACTGGATTCCTCCGGAGACGGCAGAGCCTGACACAACGACTGGTCCCGCGCGCACAGTCTCAGGCCAGCATTACGCCGCGACGGCCAAGTTCAACCGCGTGTCGGGTCGCTTCGAGAAGCTGGGAGGAGATGCGCATTTTGAGATGCGGGGCGTCGCGGCCGACCGCGAAGGGCGGCAGATGTCCCACTTTTTCGACGTTCAGCAACTCGAAAAGAACCGCGAGGACGCCAAGCGCATTAAAGACCAGCTCAAGCGCAGTAACATTGACTGGAAAAAAGTGGCCGCCGAGAAGAAAGCAAAAAAGCAAAAGCGCCAGAATGAGTGGATCTATCAGGACTAACGGTCAGGGAAGACAGATGGGTTACATGCTAGGCCACTTAACTTAATAGAAGCAAGACGTGCACGACCACGCGTCTTGAAACACAGAGAGCGCGACGCACTGTCTATTCCACAACGTATTCCTCTTCGTCATCTTCGTCATCGTCATCGCGGAAGGACTGAGCGGCGGTGCTGTGCTGTGAGCTGGTAGCCTTCTTTCTGCTCATGCGAAAAGACAAAACGAACTGTGAGCCATTGCGCACAAGATAGATCTGACGAGCAACAGCGAATAACCTACCGTCTCGCGCTGATGAGCAGCTCCATGTCGACGTCTCGCTCGAGGCTCTCGAACGAGAGCCGCTGGGGACATCCTGGAACATCATGAAGACGGGATGGATCAGCAAACTCAATTGTAATCGACCCTTTTTTCGCACGACCAAGGGAGCGCACCTGCAACCGGGCAGTTCTTCTTGCGCTGGAGGTGCGCGCGGATGCCCTGCTCGGAGTACGTGTGACCACACGCGCGGCTGTCGGAGCCGAACGAAGCCAATACACCAGTTAGTACACATTGACCTCGGGATTTGCTGTACACAGAGGAACCACGAACTTTCGGAGCGGCTTGTCAATCTCCAACTGCGTCACGGGACAGACCGTGCTGCGCGTGCTTTCACTTTCTTGGAACACGACGTCGGCGTCCTCATCTTGCTCGAGCTCGATCTATCGACCACACCAAGAAAATTCATCAGCACCACTCCTATCATATCGAAGAACGAATAGGACCAGAGTGATTACGCACGCCAGCTTGCTCGCAGAAACTCTTATACTTCTCGTGCTTGGTCGGGTTCACCTTGGGCTTGGCCGTGCTGGCCTTGATGAGCTTGTCAAAATCCTTCGTGTCCTGCATACCACCGCCCATAGCGTGTTTAGGTTCCCTCCGAAACGAATGAACGACCCACCAATTCGACGCGCACCACTTTGCCGCTCTCGATCGATGCCTTCATTTTCTCGAGCTGCGTCTTGTACGCGTGCACCTGCGCGTCCAGGAGAATAAACTCCTTGGTCGTGGCCTCGAGCAGCGCGATGTGCTCCGGATCGGCGTAGTCCTTGAGCAGCCCGGCGTTGTTCGAGAGCGAGTTGATGCTCTCGACCACGTACTTCTCGATGTCGTAGCCCTGCTTCTCGGCCGTGTACATCGCCATCTTGAGTGCGGTGGGCATCGCCCGCTGGATGTTGGCGTCGAGCTCCGCGTCCATGGTTCCGCCAGTTATTGCTCCGATCCCACAATGCGGGGGAGGCGGCATTTTGCCGCCAAAACCTCTCATTGACTATAATTCGCAATTAGTTAAGAACATCTATCGGATACGAACTGAATCAATGCTCACTCAACCCAGGTTTCCAGGAACAAACCTCCCCCAAAGGCAATCCAATCCGTTCCCCGTTGAAGAAGGAAGCTGACCACACTCGCGCGGTATGACGTTCGAAGAGACCGGCGCCTCGAGCCTCGAGCAGTTCACGCTGCTCGCAAAGAACGCGCGCGGCCGGGCGTGTGTCGCGCTGATCCAGCAGGCGCTCTCCAACAAGAAGCTCTTCGTGTTCCGCGAATTGCTCGACATGCCCAACGTCCTGGCGCTGCGCGGCACCGAGCACGAAGGATACCTCGCGCTGCTCGAGATCTTCAGCTTTGGGAAATACGCCGACTACCTTAGTGGGTGATTCCTGCTGTGCTGGCGTACGTGTTGTCGATGATGCTGACAATCGTTCTTGAATTGGTCCTGCGTGAAGCCAAGAAGAACACGCTGCCGGTGTTGACGCCGCCACAGATCCAGAAGCTGCGAAAGCTCACGACGCTCTCGCTGGCGCAGCAGACCAAGGTGCGGTCACGCGCCGGACATGCTTTCATTCGAGTGATTCGTTGTGCTGAATTGTGTTGGCGTACGTGCAGATTGTTCCGTATGATACGCTGATGAAGGAGCTCGACGTGCAGACAATCCGAGAGCTGGAGGATGTGCTCATCGACACGATCTACTCGGTACGTAACCCGCCGCGATGAACCATAGATCGCATAGGCTGATAGAACTTTGCTGTGCTGTAGGGCCTCGTCCAGGGAAAGCTGGACCAGAAGTCCAAGTCGCTGGTAGTGAAGTTTGCCGTCGGCCGTGACACCGAGAATACGGATGTTGAGCGCATGATCCAGAAACTCACTCAGTGGTACGACGCCTTCAGTGACCGAGTCGACATGACACTGATGTACTGACGAAGACTGCTTGTGGTGCACAGGAAAACCGAGTCGGTCAACATTTGCACCAAGATCGACTCGATTCTCATGTAAGGCTACGTGGTCTCTGTGAAGTTCGCATCGTTTCTTGGTTCTAACTTCCGCACTCTTTTATTCTCAATATTAGCCATGCGGATGCGTTGGCCGAGAGCGAGAAAACTCGCGAAGAGAACCTCCGCGTCAAGAACCTGCGCACGCTGAACGAGCGCAGCAAGGCCGCGGTCGGTGGCGGTGGCGGCAACGCCAGCGGCTTCCGCGCAGACGACTTTGGTCTGTCGGACATGCTCGGGCCGCGACGAGGGTGCGTGCTTCTCACCCGAAGCCTTGTGCATGGCACCACTTCCTCTCTCCAGAGACTAACTCTGAGGTCTGTGTGTGTATACGCAGCCCCATGCCAAAGCGCATCGGCAGCGGCAACATTGGCCGCAAAGGCCGCATGTGATCTCGTGGTTCTAATACGTTTTCGCTTCCCGAGTATTAACACCCAAAAACACATTCAATGTGAATTGTGAATTGCGGGTTTTTACTTGGCCCTCTCGCAAAGTTAACCTTTCCGTTCACGACCAGTGGAGCTGCACGTTGTGGGCAGTCAGTCGTCTTCCGATAGAGGAAAAGCACGAGTCCCGTCGCCGCCGCCGCCATGAAGCGTCCGCACGGAGGCGGATTCCACGGGCCCAAGAAACCATTTAGCGGACCCAAGAAGCCATTCCACGGCTCCAAGAAGCCGTCGTTTGACGCTTCGAAGAAGGCACCGTTTAGTGTGACCGCAAAGCCGTTTGCCAATGGCCATGGAGCCTTCAAGAAGCAGCACAACCACCAGCTTAGCAACGGCAAGCGCGCTGCGCCCACCAGTGAAGGCGCCACACCGAAGCGCGCGCTCTCGGAGATGGACCGCACGCGGCAGCGGCTGCCCATTTACGCGCACCGCGAGCGCATCCTGTCGACGCTCGAGAGCCACCGCATCGTGATCCTCGTGGGCGAGACTGGTAGCGGCAAGACCACGCAGATTCCGCAGTACATCTTTGAGCAAAACGGAAGCGCATGCGTCGCGATCACACAGCCGCGTCGTGTCGCCGCGATCACGGTCGCGCAGCGCGTGTGCCAGGAAGTAGGGCGCGACGAGATCGGCCACACCGTAGGATACTCGGTGCGGTTCGACGACATGTCGACGAAAGACACGCGCCTGCGGTTCATGACCGACGGTATGCTCGTGCGAGAGGCGCTGCTGAGCCCATCGTTGGACCGGTACTCGGTCATCGTGCTGGACGAGGCCCACGAGCGCACGCTGCAGACCGACATCCTCTTTGGCGTAGTCAAGCGAGCGCTGCGCAAGCGCAAGGACCTCAAGGTCGTGGTCATGTCGGCAACGCTCGATGTCTCGCTGTTCCAAAAGTTCTTCAGCGAGAGCAACCCGGCCGTGATCCAGATTCCGGGCCGCCAGTTCCACGTCGATGTATTTTACACGGCCAAGACGCAGCCAGACTACTTGGACGCGGCGCTTGTCACGGTGCTGCAGATCCACCTCGACGAGAAAGAGACCAACGGCAGCATCTTGGTGTTCCTCACGGGTCAAGAAGACATTGAGACACTGGAGACGCTACTGGAAGACTACGCGCGATCGCTCCCGGCCGACGTGCTGAAACTCGAAGTGTGCCCGATCTTTGCGGCCATGCCACGCGAGCAGCAGATGCGAGTGTTCGAGCCGGCGCTCCCCGGTGTGCGCAAGGTCATTCTCGCGACGAACATTGCCGAGACGTCGATTACCATCAACGGTATCCGGTACGTTGTGGATACCGGCCTTGTCAAGCAGCGCTCATTCGTCGCCAAGAGCGGCATGGAAATGTTGCTGACGGAGCCGGTCTCCAAGGCCCAGGCTTGGCAGCGTACCGGTCGTGCCGGCCGAGAAGCCCCCGGTGTGTGCTACCGCCTATTCCCGGAAGACACGTTTGAGCAGCTCGCCGAGCGTGCGATCCCCGACATTCAGCGTGTGAGTCTCGAGGTCGTCGTGCTGCAGCTCAAGTGCATGGGCATCGACGACATCCTGGGCTTTGACTTTATCGAAAAGCCGCAGACCGTGTCGCTGGTCAAGGCCATGGAGAAGCTGTACGCACTCGGTGCGTTCGATTCGACGGGCCAGCTCACCGAGCGCGGTCGCCAAATGGCCGGTTTGCCCGTCGAACCCATGTACGCCGTGATGCTGCTCAAGGCGTGCGAGCTGGGCTGTGCCGAAGAGGCACTTAGCGTCGTATCCATGCTGTCGGTGGAATCCATCTTCTATTCGCCGCGTGACAAGAAAGAGCAGGCCGCGCAGTCGCGCGCCAAGTTTGTCGCCTACGAAGGCGACCAGATCACGCTGCTCAACATCTTCAACGCGTACGCGCAGTGTAACGTCAAGCAGCGCAACAAGTGGTGCCGCGACCACTTTGTGAACCAGCGCGCGATGACGCGCGTCGAGAGCGTGCGCACGCAGTTGCTCGGGTACCTCGAGAAGCTCGGGCTCACGATCTCGTCCAGCTTCCCGGACATTGACCCGCTGCGGAAGAGCGTTGTTGCAGGCTTTTTCCTCAACACGGCGACGCGGTCGCTGGCCGAAGGCGGGGGTGGTGGCGGCTCGAAGACCGCGTTCAAGACCATGTGTGGCCGCTCTGAGGTCGTGAAGGTGCATCCGTCGTCGTGCCTGTTCATGCGCAACCCGCCGCCCAAGTGGGTCGTCTACAACGAGCTCGTGTTCACGAGCAAGTACTACATCCGGTCGGTGCTGGTCATCGAGAAGGAGTGGCTGCTGGAGTTGGCGCCGACATTCTTCAAGAAGCTGACGCCAGCCGCGTCCATGTAGATGTAGCCCTACTGCAACCCACTGACGGGAACTTACAGAGGGCATACCCGCTCTGAAAACAACCATGACGTGTTTGGTTTGAGTTTGAGCGAGGGACGGAGGCATTACGCGTTGTCTTCTAGGCTGGAATCCAGCGGAACGGAACCTTGCGCTTCTCACACGAAGACGAAGTCGTGGCGGCCCAACGGTTCATTACACCCTCACAACAACGCGAGCCCAGGAGTAAGACGACATCTTTCTCGGTCAACTGTATTATATTGAAAGAAGTTCAACGAGAATCAATGCCACCTTTGTAGTCGTTGAAGCGTGACTGTGTCACATCCTGGATTCCGAGATGCCCACGCATTTCACTGTCAACGTGAAGTTCGTGGAGGCTTTAGTTCACAACGTACTGCTCGGCGTGAGACGAGCTCATAGCTTCCACCACCACGCGGCCATTCCCATGTGAGCCATAGATCCCATGACGATCGATCGAGTACGTCGTATCGGTTGGACCGATTTGGTTCCACCGCGAAGAAAGCGGCAAGGAGGACCAGGGCGGGCAGTGCATGCCTGACGGACTGTCCATGATCCACTGCCGACGATGACTGTCGACTCGACGACGTCGTTGTGGTTCTGACTCAGATCGAAAAGATCTCCCGCAGCGATCCAAATCAGATTGACGCGAAGGATGGGTATCATGAGTCACAAACCCGGGTCATGCTCATTCTGCACCCAGCCCATTCGACATACAAATTGCAAATGAGAAAAACGGGTTTAGAGTTGATGTAGCATTATGGGTCTCTCTGTCGCTTTGAACCCACCCGTTCGCAACTGTTGTGACTTCAACAAGCATGCCAGACCGAGAACCTTCATGGCGTGGCTTGCTTGACACTGTGCGAAGCCTATCCATGACCTCTGAGGCTCGAAGGTCTCGAAGTCTCGGCGTGACCTCTGGTCCCGAGCAAGCAAGGCAGAAAGAGGCGCACTCTAAAACCTGAGTAAGCCGCATCCAGCTTCTTTCTGTGTGAGGGCATCCGCCTCGCAATCCGTACAGGCGAAGTGCCTTCTCGAGTACGCTGCGCCCCTGATGAGTTGCTGGCAAAGGAACCCATGCGCTGGGCCCCATCATGGGGCCCACTCTTTCTGAGAACTGAAAGCTGAGAGTGACTTTCTCGAAACACCGACCACCCGCTCTATCCTCCGATGTATTGCACTTAGCCATCGTCGACGAATTCTCAGTCCAACGACCGTGCGCCGTGATGGACCACAGCAATACATAGCCGATGCACCACACCTACGAAATGGAAGGGCGATGCTGTACAACAGCTAGGGGCCCATCTCGCGCATGGATAAGAGTTTATCGAAGGCCCTGACGGTCAACGCTGTGCGTCTCGGACTCGAAACTGGCCCACGAATGCCGATCGTGTTGAGCAGCTCACACTTTCAAACTCGCCCTCGTTCCCGGAAGCCCTCTCATTGGCAATGAAGATCCTCCAATCGCTCGCATTCGCGGCCGTCGCGCTCGTCAGCGCCACTGTGTTGGTCGCGGCCGAGCCCAAGCAGCTCTTCCACGTCACGACCCCCAAGACGGTCTTCGATGCCACACTGCCCACGTTCCACGGCGAGCTCGACGTGTGGCGCATGGAGCGGGCCGACGGAAACAAGGTCACGGCCCAGATCTACGCAACCGAGGCCGAAGTGGCGCGCTTCCAGCACAGTCCGACGGGGCGCATGGAGCTCTTCGTCAACGAGACGCTCATCGTGCGCGACCCCGTGAACACAGAAGAGCTGCTGCAAACCCGCGCGGCGATCCGCGCGACATGCGCCACGACTTCTTCCTCGCGGCGCTACCTGCAGGACCTTTCGGCCTCCAAGTACGTCGACAACGCCTTCTTCGACTGCTTCCGCCAGCCCAACGAAGTATTTGCGTTCCTCGACCAGCTCGTGGCCGAGAACCCGACGTTCTTCTCCAAGATTCCACAGATCACCACGACGTACGAAGGCCGCATCGTGCCCGGGTACAAGATCTCCACGGGCCCGGGCCGCAAGCCGCTGTACACGCAGGGGCTGATCCACGCGCGCGAGTGGATTGCCGGCAGCTCGACCTTTTACACGATCGCTGGGCTGCTCGACGCGCTGCGTGCCAACGACACGTCCATCACGGCCATTTTCAACGAGTACGAGTGGCATTTTGTGCCGATCCTCAACATCGACGGCTACCAGTTTTCGTGGGACAAGACGCGCCTCTGGCGCAAGAACCGCCGCAAGTTTAGCAGCTCTGTGTACGGCGTGGACCTGAACCGCAACTACCCGCCCAAGTCATTCTGGGGCAAGGGCGGAGGCGGCCAGTCGGCCGACACGTACCCGGGCACGGCCATGCTCAGTGAGCCGGAGACCGCCGGCTCGTGGGAGTACATCAAGAAGCTGCAGCCGTACGGCGCGATCGACATGCACGCGTACGCCGGCGAGATCCTGCGCGCGTACGGTAACCAGATGGGCACGCCGCCGGCGCCGTACGGGCCCAAGCTCAAGGTGCTGGGCGACGCCATGGCCAAGGCCGCCGGCAGCAAGTACGTCAGTATCCTCAGCGCCGAGCTCTACGTGGCCTATGGCTGCTTCGACGACGCCGTGTTCCAGGAGCTCAACAAACCGACGTTCACGATTGAGATGGCCGGCTCGAGCTTCATCGCGTCCGAGTCGACGATCCGCTCGTCGGGCCTCGACATGTACCGCGCGTTTGTCGCGTTCGCGCAGGGCATGCCCACGTACTGGAGTGGACTCCTCTAGTCGGAATGTGACGTGTGTGTGCAGACACAAAGTCGACCTCAGCCTGACGGATCTCAATGGTTAGTCGCCACCACAAAATAAACGTGTGTTGGCGCCTGTTCACGCTGCTTTTATCTCGTCCGTTTTTGTTGGTGTGCAGTTTTTGACTCAGACCGGCGGTTTCATGTTGAAGTTAGGTGCATAATCGGGTTCTAAAATCTTTTCCTTTTTTGTTTTGCTCGCTGAAAACAAAAAAAACGTTGTTCGCGGAATATTTCCGACAGTGAGACCGCAAGACTGCTTCCAACCAATCGGGTTACCTCCCTGCCTCAATGCATTTGGTCGTGATGACCGTCACCACGGGCATAGAGGGGAGATTCAGAACGCTTGCGGCTGGGAAGCGTATTCAGCTCTGCCTGAGGTTCCGGCAAAGGTGCGCTGGCGGCGCTGCAGCTGCACGCTCGACTTCTTCCCGTCAGTGACCACGTCACGCGAATCTCCTGTTGGATGTGTTTGCCATGGTCCATGTGACCGCAGCCCACAGCGTGTCGGATGCACGTTTGGAGGACGCTAAATCTTGACGCTCAGGAGTCAGCCGCCTGTGCCGCGATCGTTCCGCACCGGCCGGTGCGAACGGCTGGCGTGCGAAACGAGTGACCACGCCAATAAAAACACAGAGCAAGGAAACCCCATGAAAAAAGTGACCAGGCATGGAAGATACAGTACGGATATGCCTTATGAAAAAAGGACGTCGGAACCGAGGAAGGATCGGGCTTGGCCCGGCCAAGCACCAAGCATCCTACCCGGCCTCTGAGGCCGCCTCAGGCCGGGTGGGATGCTTGGTGAGTTGTCAGGGCGACCTGTTCTGGCTCGCTTGTGCGCTGGCCACGCGCTTTGTAAAGAGGGACGGCGCGTGCTGGCCGGACGCTTCAGTTCACACCCGTGAAGATTCTCGGTTGGTGGATAGATTTCTTTGGAGCCGTCCCGCAACTGGATTTTCTCTTTGCTGGATGCCGCCTCCATGATGATTGGATAGTGCTCGAAGATCATGAGTTCTTCCCAGCAGATTTATGCCACCGTCGATTGGTTTTGACCTGTCGGTTCAAGCTTATGGAGAACCAAGCTGGAATGCGGTGCATGCGTGGCCTGCATGTTGTCCAGTACCTGACATATCGATGTTTGGCTTCAAAGCCCGGCAGGGAGACTCTCCCGGAGAGGGTTGGCGAATATGTAGGTTGAGGACCTGTGCACATTGAAGTAAACTGAGGATTTCCGAGGCTATTTTTTTCTTCCCGTCTTTTTCCATTGATTGTAGCCTCTTGGCGTGCGTTCGCACCCCTCCAGAGTCTGTCGCATGCGTTCGATTTTCGTCCACCACCGTTGGTATGTATATATACAGTGCAGGGTGCTTCTCCGCGCTTCGGCTTGCGCAGCGATCCAGCAGCATACATCTGAGGCCGGAGAAATGAATTGGAGAAACCGAGAAGCCAACGTGTTCCGTTCCTATGCAGCCGGCATCGTGAAGCTCTGCAGAATCTAGGAGCTGGACTTGAGCCCCTTTTCTCCCTTGGCGGAGACGTCGGGCATGTTGCTTTTGGCCATTGCGCAGCTGCGCGCTTCAGTGCTCGCGCTCACAGCCAACGCCCATGCACGCGTCCACGTCACAGCAACTGCGAGCCGCTGGTTGGTGGTCGAGGCTTTGCACGTGAGCCACGCGCGGCGAGCAGAGCCGCACCACAATGCCGTGCGCTCAGCGCGCGAACTTCGGACTGGCACTTTGCGACGAAGTGCCAGTCTAGAGGACACACAGTCTTGACAGCAGTACCACTGTCGCCTTCCGCGATCGTTCTGCATTGATCCCTTCAACGGCTCGTCTTCCGATCGACCGAAAGATATTTGGACTGGACCCACTTGGGCGGAAAGCAAAAAAGAACATAAATTACCGTCGACCCCTCACGCCACAAAACCCTCCCAGGAAACGGAAGAAAGAAAGAAAAAAACAAGAACGCACAATCGATGGAAAAAGCTCACAGAATCCCGTGCCGTTCAGCCGCCGACCACACGCGTTTCTGCGTCGAGCAGGCACGGATCGCACACAGATTATGCTGAACCTCGTTTCGGCACCCGGACCAGCGCGTGCGTGCGTGCGGCTTGCGCACGCCGTCGCAGGCGTTTGCGTTTGCGCTTGGGTTTATAATAGTTTTTGTCTTTTTTGTTTTGTCTTTTTTGGCTTTGCATCTGCTGCGGTGGGTGTCGGTTTGGCTGCTACGTGCGCACAGAAGCAGCCAGTCAGCTGCACCCTCCACAGAGCAAGCAGGGTGCAGATATCAGCAGACGAAGCGGTGGGGTTTTGTTTGTGGTGTTTGATTCTTTTGGCTGCGTTTTGTTTTCTTCCTCCCGACGCGAGATTCGAAAAACCACGCTTCCCCGTGTTTCCGCGATTTTGCTGTTGTTGGTTTGGTCGCTGGCCGGCGTCGTTTGTCTCTCGGTCTGGTCAGCGCCGGTGCACAGCGCGAGCCGTTGGTCCATGGCGTTTTCTATTTTGTTTTTCTCCGCTGACCACGCGGGACTCGATTCCTCCGAAGCACGACGCTCGCCCGTTTCCCTTCCCCTGCGTCGTCGCTTGGGCCTGCACACGCCCGCACCCCGCACGCACAACTCTATTTTACGCGCGTTCTTTTCGCCCGCCGCTGGGGGTTATATTTTTTTTAGCGGCCTGCGCGACCCCATTCCCGCCCCTCACACTCGCGCCCGCTCAGTCGCTCGCCCAGTCCAACGGCATAGCTTCAGGCCAACAGTCCGTCGCCAGTCTCCATACGGCCGCGTCGAGAGAAAGACTCGAAGTTCAACATGAGCAGCAGCAGCGGCAGCGTCGTCTCGGACGCCGTGACGGACGTGCCCGACACCATGGACCTCAAGGAGAAGGAGCGGCTCACGGCCGTGGCCAAGGCCATGACCGAGGACCTGCTCATGGCCACGGACCTGCTGGGCGGCATCCCATGGTCGCTCGTCCACGAGAAGCACGGCATCTCGCTGTTCCGCGCCGACGTCGCCAACGACGTGCCCTGCAACGTCCACGCCGTGTACAAGTTCAACTCGGACATCGAGGACGTCGCCAAGTCCATGATCACCAACACGACCGAGAGCTACAAGAGCATGATGCGCATGCTCTCGTCCGACTTCCTCGACGGCGCCGTGGTCCAGACCATCGTCGAACCGACCGACCAGAACCCGTACCGGTACGTCGCGCTCAAGTGGGCCGCCTTCAAGAGCTCGAGCCGCTTCGGGAAGGACCGCGATTTTATTATTTTGGAGTACGTCGATATGATCGAGGACGACCAAGGCCAGAAGATCGCGTTCCGCATCATGGAGTCCGTGGACGTGCCCAACAACTCGCCCTACGCCGACTCGGCCAAGTACTCGCGCGACATCGTGCCGCTCATGGGCTTTATGTACCACACGACCAAGAAACCCGGCGAGCTGCGGCTCACGTACTCGTGCAACTTTGACAAGAACGGCGACCTGCCGGCCTGGGCCGCGAACTCGGCCATCCAGCAGCACGTTGAGATGTGCGTCACGGGCATCGCCAAGTACATTGAGAACTTCCGCGCGCAAAAGGAAGAGATCGTGCTCCCACAGCAAGTCATCCCCATGCGCGAGAAGCAAGACTGCTGCCACATGTGCGAAAAGAAGTTTTGCATGGTGCGCCGCAAGTACAACTGCCTCAAGTGCGGCGA
>JAADXJ010000242.1:0-30922 GCA_023337735.1 Pythium biforme
AGCGAGAGAGAGAGAGAGCGACCCGCCAACGTCGCCGTTGCCCACACTGCAGAACAGGAAGCGGAGGCATCCAGACCGCACGGCATTGCGGGGAAAAAAGGAAAAGAAACCGAAGGGTGGATACACCGCTTGACGAGACAGCGTTTTCGCCGTTTTGTTTGCTCTCTCTTGACGTCGCCGTTGGACACCAACCACCATGGTACGTGACAGCAAGGGAAATCCTTGCGTGGAAGGAAGAAACCCCGTTATCTAATGCGAAGGGAATGCTGTGTAGGCGCGCATGCATACGACGCCACGGTTCCCCACGGGCACGCGCGTGCTCAAGCGCTTCCCTGGGTACGCCGACCCGTTCGGTGGCGAGATCGACGCGTTCCTGCCGGACTCGGGCTTTTACCACGTGCGCTACGACGACGGTGACAGCGAAGAGATGACCGAGGACGACGTTGACCGCCACTACTCGGGCGGCCCGCGCAAGCCCAAGAAGCGCCCGACAGTCGTGGTCGCGCCAACGCCGCCGTCGGTGCCATTGTCTCCCAAGGGCAAGCCCGCGACTAAACTGGATGGCAAGAAGCCGCGCACGAAGATGCTGCTGCTCTCGACGAGCGCGAAGAAAGGGAAGGCACGCGCGATTGTGGAGGAGGATGAGGAGGAAGATGCGGAGGATGCGGCAATGGCGGACGCGGAGGAAGAGGAGGAGGAGGAAGAAGAAGATGGAGAGCCCATGGAGGAAGAAGCCAAGGTCGTGACATGCCCCGACGCTATTCACAAGTTGGTGGGCCAGCGCGTGTGCAAGCGCCAATCGGTGGGCGACAGCAGCATTGTGAGCGGCACGGTCTCGTCGTATTTCCCGGCGACCAAGATGTACCGCGTGGTCTACTCGAACGGCACGACCGACGACATGAGCTACCGCGAGGTCGTCGACAGTATCCCGCTCAGCTCGACGGGAGTCGTGAAGAGCCACAAGCGCAAACCGACCGACGGAGGCGGGGGTGCGACGACTCCCAACAGCGTGGTGGGTACGCCGAGCCAGTCCCCAAAAAAGCAGAAAGTGGACGAAGCTCCGAAGACCAAAGAAGTGGCAGCACCGGATGAGAACGTCAACAACGAGAATACCGCCGACCCTGGCGGCCATGCAAAGTCAGCGATGCTGATGCCGACGGTTGGCAAGGATGAGTTTGTTTGGAACCGTTCAAGTGCGTATGATACGGTGCGTGCTGTGCTATACACGGTCGTCAGCACGACCAACGAGGCGTCCGAGCCGCTTCAAGTGCTTGAACAAACCGGTCTCAAGGTGCGCCATTTGCGAGATGTGAGTGATATGATGATGTTCAGGAACTCATTTTGTCATGTTGTGCGCAATGTCCTCAGGCAAAACCGGCACTAAAAGCATTTGTTCAATGCGGTGGGCTCGCGACGCTCGAAGAACGACTGAGTTTGTGGTGCAAGACAAAGGAAACCGAACCTGGTGTGCTTGCAGTCTTGAAGGTAAACAAATGGCGTGTTTGCTGGGTTAGTTCCGGTGATGAGGAAGACTAACCGGCACACCGTGACGATCCTACAGGTACTCGCTGTGTTACCTGGAGTTTCAACGGAGACAGTGCTCTCGAGCAAGATCGGCCAAACTTTGAGTCAAATCCGAAAGAAGAAGGCTGATCTCGTCTCGCCTCTCTTTGATCCCATCGTCCGGGAAATGGCATCGTATGTCATCGCGAAGTGGAAGAAAGAGCTGGGTGTGAAGGACAGCAAGAAGTCGTCCAAGTTGGCAAAGGAGAATGAATCAAAATCTTCACAGAGCAGTGGCGGAGCGAGGACAAGCAACATGAAAACGGAATCATCGTCGAGCAAACCAAGCCTCAAGCGATCGAACTCTGCGAGCCATCTGCGCGATCTAATTGGTGGGCCGCGAGGAAGTCAGTCACGAAACGACGACTTGTTGGGCAATTCGCTCAGCAATCGTCGGCCTGGTTCGCGCCCACTTGGTGGGCTTCACGCACGATCGGCTCGGCGCTCGACTGTGTTGCTCGATTCGATCAAAAACCGACTCAAGACGGCTGAATCCGAGAAGTCCAGCCCTACGACAGGAGATCGATCGTATCTGAAACTCGATGTGTGGACAGCAAGTCGTGTCAAGTTTGGCGGCCACTCGACGCTTGAGTTCGACAACGAGATTGAAGTATCGCAGCTCCTGATCGCACCGACAGCAGGTGCAATCCGTCCGTTCAAATCCAAGAACGGGCCCGTGAAGCCTCCACTACTGGACAAGCAACCCGGAAAATCCATTCTTCGCGTAAAGCTGGCTGCAGCAGAGCGGGAAGCGAACACGCTGATGGCAGGAGAGCAATCCGTCGCGATAGAGACCATGGCTATGGGTTCTATTACGTTGTCCGACAGTTCCACCATGGCCTTGATCACGCGGCCGAGCATTGGTGATGACAGTCAAGGCGTGAACGAGGAGGCTGACGGTTTGGACGATCGAGATGAGGACGATGGTGAGGCTCCGGTGAGGGTCGCGCCACCATCACCACCGCGGAAGCATGATGCGTCGGAAGACGAAGAGGATCCCGGTGAAGATGACCCAGAGCTCCTACAGATACCTGATGACCTTGTGATTGGAGATGTGCCGTCACCTCCGTCATCAGATGTCGCGATGGATCAAACTGTCGAAAGTTCAGAATCGACAGCTATCGAGGTTGATGGAGTTGGTGACGACCAAGCTCAACGGTCAATAATCGAAAGAGCTCCAAGTCCGGAGGTATCCTCGGATTTTTCATCTGCGGAATCTGGTGAAATCATGGAGGAAGACGAAACGATCTTGGGATCGTCGCCCCTATCTCCGTCGTCGCCTCCACCACACTCGTCCGCGCCTTCGTCGCCTCCACCACCTCCAGAAAAGTCAAATGCTGCACCCGACGATGGCGTGGACGTCGACAGTACGATGGCGGACCCAACAGAAGCACCATCATCCTGAGTAGGCGTGAGCACGTATTCGTGAGGCAGAGAATGGTCGCATGCGTCGCGTGATGAGAATGTGGACTGTGTTGTCGTTCGTTCCGTTTCGTCAGTATTTAATGTCAGTTCTTTTCTTTTCTTGTGTTGTCTTCTCGCACTGGCCATCTAAAGCGCCTTTGCACCATGACCCTCTCTCCAATGATGGGAACGCGGGTGATCTCTCCTCTCTGCGCGTTGCGGCGGTTCCCCCGCAGTTCTCGTAAGCCCACTCACTCACTGCTGCAGCAGCTCCTCCTTCCAGTCGGCCAGCAGCTTTCGCAGCCCGGCCTCCCACTTCTGCACGGCCGCCTTGGCGTCCTTAGCGTGCTGCGAGTTGCCCTCGGCCTTGACCGAGACTTCGTACTCCTCTCCGCTCGTGTCGTCAAAGTCGTGCAGTTCGACGTGGCCCGTGGCCTCCGGGAACCCTTCGTCGTCCTCGCCCACGCGCATCGACTCGTACTCAAACTTGACCGACATGTCGTACCCGCAGCGCTTCTTGCCACGGCTAAACACGACCTTGGCTTCGCCGTCGCAGCGCACGATGGTTGTGGCCTTGACGCTCAGAGAAAGCGCGTCGTCCGTGAACGCAAACGAGCTCAGGATGAGCTGCTTGAGCCGCTCGCGCGCCCACTCCGACTTGTTCCGCTCCTCCCTAATTCATTCCGAATAAGAAGATCAATACAACGACGCAGACCCGCCCAAGCAACATCAAAACTAGAAACGCACCAGGTGCCGCCCGCGTTCCACGCCGAGCCGCCATTCGCCGCCGGGCCGGCCGCGGCCGACGCGTCAATGCGCGCGGGCGTAAAGTCCTTTGCATCGTCATCATCAGCATTGGTTTGATCATAGGGTACGACGCCACTGGACGTGGTGGCCTCTACGTACGTGGTCGGTCTTGGGGATGGACTTCATCCAGCCGTGGTAGCCGCTGTGCATCTTCGGCGGGGCGCTCTCGTCGTCGCTCATTGTTGGAAGTTGTCGCTGTGCGTTTGGCGTCGGATCTCGGAGGAGGCGGAGAAATGAGTCGGCCCCGACGGCTAGATGATGTGCACAACAAGAGGCAACGCCTCAGGCTTGGCTGGCTCTTGGCCGTCCGACGACGGGTTTCATCCAATGAAATGACGTTAAACTATATTTCAGCCAATTGAACTAGAGAATATGGCGAGGGTTCGAGAACTTTTTCCCGTGAGTGACAAGCGCCGCAGGTTGTGGAGGAGCTGGCGGCGTGAAAGCCTCCGCTGGCGACCCCACCGAACGAAACGTGACACCAATCCAGCACAAGACTTGCATGGGTCTAATGGTGCGTAGGCCGTTAAGGGGACGAACTGGGGTCGCATGCTCCAAGTTGTCCAAGTGATGCTGTATCCGCTCGGCTTTCGTGATTCTCTTGGCCGTCTGCCCCTTGTTTTCGAATACTAAGATCTGAGGATCTCAGACCGCGTAGTCACATTGTGTCAATTCAAGGAGTGGGATGTACCCATTTGATATGGCGTTGGGGCTCAACAGGTGGGTTCAACCCCCCAGCTGGAGGCAGAGGCGGCCGTCGCACGAAATTCTCTCTCTCTCTCTCTCTCTCTCATCCTCACTTGGTCTTCACAACGGTGTCCACCATCTGCAGTGCATTCCGCACTCAACACAGACGGCAATAGAGAACCGCCGGCTGGTTTCGCCCCTCTCGTCATTCTTACTTGGCGGGCGTGGACTTTCTTCTTGTTCTGAATGGGTCGATATTGGCAGCCCTAGTCCCCTCCTGTGTGTGAGGCCAGTCAAGTCGCCAGGCACCAAAGGAAAGGAAGGTGTCTCTCCCGCGCGACGATCTTCTCTCTCGTTCTCGTCGTCTGCGCTTCTCTCTCTTCCGCTTGCTGCTCGCACAGTCACTTGAGAAAACGCTGCGCTATCGGTTCACCGTCCTGAGCGTTGCTTAACACCACTTCGAAGAAGTATCGCCCACACCACCAAACGAGCACCATGAGTGAGCACCCGGGCAGCCAACCTCCGCCGCTGTCGTGCATGTCGATCGACTACGACAGCATGCCGATGCCGCCAACGTCGATGCGCTCGTGCGGTTCGCAGGCCTACGTGTCGAGCTACATCCCAACGAGCAATCCGTTCCTGCCGCGCAGTGTGCAGGACATGATCAGCTCTATGCGGTCGTACGCGAGCGCGACCGAGTACGTGCGCACGTACACTGAGATCCCTTCGGTCGAAGAAGCGCTCGCGACGCTCGAGCGCGCGGCCGGAGCCCTGCGCGTGCGCCGGTACCGCGACGCGCTGCGGCTCTACTTGGAAGGTGGCTACGCCATGGCGAACGTCGCCGAGACGCAGACCAACGCCAAGATCTGCAACCTGCTCACAAGCAAGGGGCTCGAGACACTCAACTGGTGTGGCCGCCTCTGTGACTGGATCGAAGGCCGCACGGTCGAGAAGAACCCTCGCCCAGGTGTCCACAAGGTCGCTATCCCCGTGAGCGCGTGGAACCAAGACTGGGTCGGACCTCTCATCAGCGACGAAGAGCGTCAACGCATGTGGTACACGCCCGTGTACGTGCCCAGCCCGCTTGAGTTTACGAACGCCGGGTTCCGTCTGCGCTGCGTGGAGATGCAGCGCCGCCCGCGGCTCATGATCTGCATCACGATCTTCAACGAATCGCCCGATCAACTGCGCGAGACGCTACGCAAGCTCGCCAACAACCTCACGTTCCTGAGCGAGATCCAGCCGGACGACGACAACGCGCTCTCCAAGACGTACTGCGGCGACGACGTGTGGAAGAACGTGCTGATCTGTATCGTCGCCGACGGCCGGGAGCACATCAACGAGAAGATGCTCAAGTACCTCGAGACCATCGGCCTGTACGACGAAGACCTGCTCACCATCAACAGCGCCGGCATCGGCGCGCAGTGCCACATGTTTGAGCACACGCTGCAGCTCACGATGAACGGCAAGAACTTGATCCCGATGCAGGCCGTGTTCGCGCTCAAGGAGCACAAGGCCTCCAAGCTTGATTCCCACAACTGGTACTTTAGTGCCTTTGCCGAGCAGATCAAGCCCGAGTACACATTCGTCATGGACGTCGGCACGATGCTGACCAAGTCGGCCATGCACCATATGCTCCATGCGTTCGAAGGCAACCCGCAGATCGGCGGCGCCTGCGGGCAGCTCACGGTCGACGATCCGTTCCGCAACTTGAGCAACTGGGTCATCTCGGCCCAGAACTTCGAGTATAAGATCTCCAACATCCTCGACAAGTCGCTCGAGAGCTGCTTTGGCTTTATCAGTGTGCTACCGGGCGCGTTCTCAGGCTACCGGTTTGAGGCGATCCGAGGCGACCCGCTGAAGGCGTACTTCCAGACGTTGAATGTGGATCTGGACGTTCTTGGTCCGTTTGCTGGCAACATGTACCTCGCCGAGGACCGGATCCTGTGCTTCGAGATGCTCGCGCGCAAGAACTGCTGCTGGACGATGCACTACGTGAAGGAAGCGGTCGCGCGCACGGACGTACCCCACGATCTCGTGAGCCTGATCTCGCAGCGTCGCCGTTGGCTTAACGGCTCCTTCTTCGCGACGCTCTTCAGCATCTGGCACTTTGGTCGCGTGTACTCGCAGAGCGCGCACTCGTTCTGGCGCAAGTTCTTCCTGTCGATCTTTTACGTGTACCACGTCGCGAGCACGGTCTTCTCGTTCTTCCTGCCGGCCAACGTGTACCTCGCGCTCTTCTTCATCGTCTTTCAGGGCTTCCAGCAGAACCGCCTCGCGTTCTTGGACACGTCCGACTTTTCCGAGATCGTGCGTGATTTGAGCGTGTACATTTACAACATTCTGTACCTCTTTGGCCTGCTCATGCTGATCATCATCGGGCTCGGCAACAACCCCAAACACATGAAGCTTACCTACTACTTCGTGAGCTCGGTCTTCGGTGTGATGATGATCCTGTCGTCGCTGGTCGGCATGGGCGTGTTCCTCTCGACGCCCACGACGGTTGCGTCGGTCACAGTCGCGCTGCTCACGGTCGGCGTCTACTTCATCGGCCCGGCGCTCCACGGCGAAGTGCACCACATCATGCTCACGTTCACGCACTACACAGCGCTGATCCCGAGCTTCGTCAACATCTTCACGATCTACTCGTTCTGTAACCTGCAGGACTTGTCGTGGGGCACAAAGGGCCTCCATGACGACCCGGGGCTCACAGTGGACGAGGACGACGAGAAAGGAGACTTCAAGGATGTGCTGGCCAAGCGCAAGGCCATGGAGGAGCGTCGCCGCGAGTTTGCGCTGCGCCAAGACAACAAGAAACGTCAGTTCGAGGCGTTCCGCACCAACATCCTGCTCATGTGGGCGTTCTCCAACCTCATCTTCGCACTGGCGATCGTCTCGTTCTCGAGTGCCAACGAGTTTTTGCCCAAGCTGTACATGTGTGTTGCTGGCATCAACTCGGTGCGACTGCTAGGGTGCGTCGGCCACTTGCTGTACACGTGGACGGAAGAGTTCCGCGGCCTTGTGCTCAACACTGAGAAGTCCGGAAACGGTAAAGACGCGTCCAGCGCGCCGGAGCACTCGTACCGTCGCCTCGAAGATCACTACCTCTCGCTCATGGAAGACCAGCACGTCTACATCTCCGAGCGCAATATGCAGAGCGTGCCGCCGAGTGGAGCGATCCCGTCTCGCCGTCCGCTGCGCAGCGAGGAGGTTTAGTCTTCGATCTCGGGCACACAACACCCCAGACATACAAGTGAGTAACATCAAAGAGATACATAGCATTTACCTCACACTCTTCACGGTTGTTCACAATCCTTCCAGTGAGTTGGCCAAGGCATGGAGCTGGTCAGACGACAGCACACCAGCATTTTTCTTGCAATACGACACGAAGCTCTGGAGCTTCAACTTGCACTCAGACGGGCACGACTTCACAGCGTTTTGCACTTTTGGATGGGTCAGCATCTTGGTGAGCGCCACGACAAACTTTGCCGAGTAAGGCGGGGCGATCTGGGCGAAGAGCATCGTGATGAAGTTGCGCAGTAGTGCTTGGTCGAGTTCGGCCGTGTTCGTGAAGATAAACTCGAGCACGGGCAAGACGTATCCACTCGTGATCATGAATACCATCGAGCGCAGAGATTCGCGTTTCAGCTCGAGTGCCTGTGAATTCGAATTTGTTAGTTCTCAGTGAGCGTTCATGATCATTTACAGCCAAACAACGAACCTTGACAGGATTGACGTCCGGATGCAAGCGCAACGAAGTCACCAAAACACGGAATGCGATCGGCCATTGGGCAACATGCAGCTTGATCGAAGCCTTCAAGATGCGTAGCAGGCTTGGGAAACAAATGTGGAGAAGGGAGCTGTTGAAGAACGCTGGGGAAGTCAGGGTCACTTCGATCCAGTGAAGGACGCCCATTGACGCAAGCGGAACCCCCATCACAGACATCAACTTCTCAACAACACCCGTTTGGTTCATCTACACCATAACAACTGATTAGTTCGTTGCCAAGTGCCAGTCGGCGAGGGTTCAAAGGGAATTACGTTGAAACTGAGCGTGTGATCATCTCTGCAAGCTGCCGACGCCTCTTGCAGGGCACTTTTCGCTTTTTCCAGCTCGCTTGCGTCCACGCTGACCGACTTGCCGGCGTTCGCTGCAGCTGCATGCAAGATGCCTCGCTCATCCTTTGCGCAAGAGGCATACGCAAGCAGATATACGCAGTTCTGAGCAAACGCCGGGGACAACGTGGCAGCTGGGTTGAAAAGCGGGTCGAGCAGTGCTCGGAAAACCTACGCATCACATAGAGCCATTAGTGACGTTAGACTACGACAACGCAAAAACAATGCGCACCAAAGGATCTCGCAAATGAGCTACAGGAGGCGCGGAGATTGCGTTCTGGAACTCTTTCGCAAGGGCTTCGGTAGCAGCTTCCGTGCATTTCTTCGTCTTCATGATGCTCAAGATGGCATCGCTCAGTCGATGGTTCGAGTCGTACAGGTATCGGCGGCGTAGCGGGTGGAATGACTCAATCTTCGCACCGAATTTGTCGATCGTCGTCTCTTGCAACTCGAAGCGAACTCGACTCAACTTTGACCTGACTGTGCGATAGTCAGCACGCTGGGTAGGTTTACACGCCGTATCCTCGTGAAGTTCGTAAAGTTTGCTGTCGATCGCACAAAGCAATTCTTCTGCGTAAATGAACGAGTACGCTGACTGACAACAGATCTTCTTCAACGCATCGAGGTCGTCACGGGCCTCTTCGTCGCTTGCAAATGGGATCTACAACAAATCGCGGAGTCTCAGCACCAATAAATCAAGTTGCACCCTCAACGCAGCCTCTTACTCTGCAGAACGTGTCCAGCAGAATTCCGTTGAACACAGAGAAGAAAGCATTCGCACTTGACATCGAAGCAATCTCCTTGTGATGACCAGCGTCGGATATCCGGCGAATGGCATACTGGAGCAAGCTGCATGTCTGCAAAACGAAAAAAGAGACAGTATGAATGTGTTGGCATCCACAACATCCCAACACTGTCGGGGGATAAGATAAGAGCTAGATACCTTGTGCGTTTCGGCGAGTTCGATAAGCATGTGGCGCCACTTGCGGTCATTCAACATCTGAGTGAGCCATTCGGGTTCGGCAGCCGATCCACTTAGTACGTTCGACACCTGCACCATCCACGACGTTAATCTCTGACCCTCACGAGATATACCACTCAGCTGAACAGTTAGCGCACTTACCAACTTCGGATCGTATTGCTGGGTGACGATGTCTTGAAGATGGCGATAGAGGATATCCGATGCCGCATCCCACGATGCACCGCTGTTCTTTTGTACCACGGAGCCTTCCGCAACGTCAAATGCAATTTTGTGCTCAAGAGCGGTCTTCGAGACTGGAAGCGCATCAAGCCACGAGGCAACCAGCCCCACCATCTGCGCGTGACCACGGTAAGATGATGAGAGCTTTTCCACAAGGATCTCGGGGCCATTGGACGCGTTGTGTGCACGGAGGAACCCGTTGATAAGGTTCAGCACGTTCTCTTCCATGATCGCATCGGGTTTCGAAAGATGCTGCAGTAGCCGGGTGGCTTCCTTGCCGTCTTCAGTATCCTCCTCTTCGATCTGGCGATTTGCTTCACGGTTCATGCCATCTTCGTCATCGCAAATGATCATTCGCTTTTCGCTGTCCTTGCGCTGTCGCTTCCGCTCACTCAGTTCAGCCTGGAGATCTTTTCGCGACAACTTCTTACGCTTGCGCTGAGCAGAGACATCGTCTTCTTCGTCTACAAGATCGCCGTCGGCGTCTTCCTCGTCGTCAACGACGAGACTGTGTCGAGGGGATCGATTCAAGACTGTCCCTGCCTGCGCGTCTGCCTCCTGTGGCTTTCCGCCAGCCTTCTTTCTAGGAGACGCCGAGGTTGCCCCTTTCTTCGTCAGCATGTGGCCCTTCTCCTTGCTCTTGACACTCGTTCGTTCCTCAACCTTCTCTGCTTTCTCCGCACTGTGGCGGGTCGTTGACTTGACGTGGTCTCCACCACCCTCCGCGCGCTTCGCCTTGGCACTGCCGGGGTCTTTCTCCTGTGCATCTTCCTCCGCCGAAGCAGTCTTCTCGTCGCCCGTGGAAGCGGATTCTTCGGCCTCGGTGGACGTCGCCGTGGACGCTGCCGTCGCACTCGTATCGCCCGTCGTCTTCTCGCTCTTCTTGTGCTTGTGATCTTTTTTCCCCGCGGATGCGGTGGAGGCATTCGCATTCACATTCGCGCTCGCGCTGGCGGTGTTCGCGCCCGCGTACGGCTTGATAGGCACGCCCTCGGGCTTCTGCCACTGGGTCTTGCGCGTCGCGCGGTTGTAGTAGTAGTGGCGCTCGTTTTTTGGGTCCCAGAGTTCTTCCCACTCGCCGGCGTCGGCGCCTGCCCCAGCGCCAGCACCGCTGCCGCCTCCAGACGCCTTCTTCTCTGCGTCACTCGCTGTCGTCGCTGTGCTTGAACTTGTCGCACCGCTGGCCTTGGCCGCGGGCTTGGCGACCGGCTCGCCGTCAAAGTCGGCCGGCTTCTCCCATGCGGACTGCTTGGTCTTGCGGTTGTAGTAGTACGCGCGGCCGTCCTTCGTGTAGTGCTCGCTCCACAGGCTCGCCATGGTGGTTGTCGTGTCTTCACGGACTCACCGAAAGCGCAGGGCGAGGAGGGCAGATATGCAGCACGTGTCCGTCGACCTGCTTCCTCGCGGTCTCCTTGGTTTCCCCTTTTTGCGATGTGGCGCGACAAAAGCGAGGGATACTGATAAAATACCGGTAATACAGTCGGTATGATTGTTGTCTCAAAACATGGTAGATAATGTGATTGGCGAATCACTTCTAGGTGCACAACTGCAACATGAAAGATGCAGGCGACACAATCCATTTCTCTTCCACGACGTTCGAGGGGTGTTCCTGACCTCCCATGGTATACATCAACATGCAGAATTTACTGTACAGAAACGCGGCTTGCATCGGCCGAGGCAGTGGCTAATGCGGAGGCACGAGGCGGTTCGTTTGCCAGACGCAAGCTGTTCGTGACTGGAGCACTCCTCTCATCCTCATCGATCGACAGTACGTAGGCAGTCGCGGAAGTTGGAGACAGCACTTGATCGCCAACGACGGTGGTAACCGCGTTCCCAGTATCGCGTCTACTGAGCCGCAGCTTCTCCTTCTCGATCAAACTCTGGCGGAAACTCTGCCAGCCGGACAGACTGAGCGCACTCACACCGAGCTTGCCCAGTCGTTGTTGCCGCTGCTGTTCGCGCAGCGCATTGCGTGCTTCGCGCGCCGCACGCAGCTGTCGTTCTCGGCGTTGACGGGAGTCGTAGTCTTTGCGGATGCACCGAAAGAGGCAGGCCGCGAAGAGCAGTAGGATCACGCACATGCCCAGGATCATAAACTTGACCACCGAGTCGAAGCTCCTCGACACGGGCTCGTACACAACCGATGATATGGGCGAAGGTGACGCACTACTGCACTGCACTTCGGGCGTATACCAGCGCGCTTCGCAGTCCCAGATGCACACGCAGCCGTTCCTGCCCTCGCAGAAGCGGCTATCCGGCCGCGCCGACTGCGACCAAAAGCGGTTCTGGATGCAGTCTTGGCACACGGGATCGCTCTTCGCGCAGTAGCTCGCCTCGAACGAGCGGAAGTTATAGTATTGGGAAGAAAACGTCGATCGTGGGTTCGCGCTTGAGGCGTTGGGGAGCACGAACCCCAACGAATAGGCCATGCTGTAGTTTCTCCACGCCGAAAAGTGGCCGGCGGATTGGCCCACGCAGGCACCATACTGGTCGATCATGCAGCCGGCCTTCTGCAGGCAGCTGCGGCACGAGCGCGTCTTGCGGCAGTACGACGGGTACTGGTCGGGCACGATGGACGTCATCGCGCACGTCTCGTCGCCCTGGAGAAAAGGCGGCTCCACGGGCTCCGCGGGGTGCCTCACATCGCCCACTGCGCTGTCTCGAGACGCCGACGCATCGCTGCGAAACGTAGACACTGGAGAAGCAGTCGCTGACATGCCGGAAGTTCGCCGTGCGTGATATCGGTATCGATTATTTAGGTTTGTGATTGTGGGTCAGCGCTTCTCTGTTTCCAACGACCAGCCGATAGGACGATAGGACGGCCGCGTCCGTCCGCTCATCTCGTGGAAAGCGCATGATCATGGCAACTTGAACCTCGACTGAACCCTCCACGATTCACCTCCAATAAATGGTGAGATAATCCTATTAGAACACCCAAAAGATAGAATAGTTGCTTCTAAACCCCCAGAATACGTGAAACTGTGATAATAAGTGAAAGCGCTTGGAAGCGGAGCATCTCCAGTACAGAAATGATTCTCGCAGAGCATTTCCGTCAGAATGATTCCATAAACCTCTAAAAATGCATGGACATACACTTCTGTACATGTGAGGGGGAGGGGGCGAATGTAAATTTCCGTAAAACATACTGGATTTGGGTAGATAGAGATATGAGTTGATCGCCTTTGCGCATTATGAAGCCATGCAACATTTTCGTGCGTGTGGGGGGTACAGCACGGAGACCATCCCCCTACATCGACATGTTGCGGGAAAACGCGTCGCGATCGCTGTCTCACGACGCTTTTGGCACGCGGTCGCCGTGGCCTCTCTTCCTTAACATTGCGTTCGGTGAAGCTCAAGTGCATAGAGAAGAGAACGCCCCCGGAACCCTGCGGAAGCCATTCGCCCGTTTAATGCCCCGAGGCCGATGCCTTGAGCGTGCGGCGCGGCGGGAAGTCGAAGATGCTCGGCACGCGGCGGCCCTCGTAGAACGTCACGAGCTTGCGCGCCTCCTCGGCGACCGTCGTGGCGTTGAAGCCGAACTGGTCCTGGAGCTGCGCGATCGTGGCCGAGGCGCCAAAGCGGTCGAGGCCAAACTGCGCGTGCGAGTAGTCGCTCCAGCCAAAGGTAGAGGCGGCCTCGACGCTCAGGATCGGGATGCCCTCGCCGAGCACCTGCTTCTTGTACGACTCGGGCTGCTCGTCGAAGAGATCGCGGCACGGTACCGAGACGATGCGCACCTTGTAGTCCACGAGCTGCTTGGCGGCCTCAATCGCGAGCGGGACTTCCGAGCCCGAGGCGACGATGACAAGGTCGGCCTTGTCGAGCGCCTCCGTGTACTCGCCCTTGTTGTAGCGCTGCACAATGTAGGCCCCCTTGGACACGACATCCACGCTCGAGCCAGCGAGGTTCGGCACGCCCTGGCGGGTTAGCGCCAAGACCGAGGTCTTGTGGGCGTGCTCGACGGCGCACACGTACGCACCCACGGTCTCGTTTCCGTCGGCCGGGCGGTACAGGTACATGTTGGGCATGGCGCGAAGCGAGGCGTTCATCTCAATCGGCTGGTGGGTCGGGCCATCCTCACCGAGGAAGATGCTGTCGTGCGTCGCGACGTAGATCACGCCGAATCGCGAGAGCGCGCTAACACGCACGGCGCCGAGCGCGTAGCCGATAAAGTTGTAGAACGTCGCGCAGAACGGACGGAGGCCGCCATGGGCGAAGATGCCGTTCGAGATGGCGGCCATACCGTGCTCGCGCACACCGTAGCGGATGTAGCGGCCGATCGGCGTGTCCTTCTGGAAGTCGCCCGACATGGTGAGCTTGGTCAAGTTCGACGGCGTCAGATCGGCCGAGCCACCAACAATCTCCGGCAGCGCCGAGGCGACGGCGTTCAGCGCGATTTCCGAGAACTGACGCGTGGCCTTGGCACCGTCCTGCGGCGTGTACTTGGGGAGATTCTTCTTCCAGTCGGCCGGAAGCTTGCCGGCGAAGCGGCGCTCGTACTCAGCCGCAAGGTCCGGGTGGGCCGACTTGTATTGCTCGAAGAGCGCGTTCCACTTGGCCTCGAGCTCAGCGCCCGACGCGGTCTTGTCGTAAAACTTCTTGACCTGCTCCGGCACGTAGAAGCTCTGGTCACCCGGGAGACCAAACTTCTCCTTGGTGGCCGCAAGGTCATCGGGCTTGAGCGGGGCACCGTGGACACCGTGGGTGTTCTCGGCCTTGGAGCCGAAGCCAATGATCGTGCTGATCTTGATGAGCGTCGGCTTGTTGGTCTCCTTCTTCGCCTCGGCGATTGCGCGGTTGATCGCCTCGTGGTCCTGGTTGCCGTCGTCGACCGTGATGACCTGCCAGTTGTACGCCTCGTAGCGCTTGGCGACGTCCTCCGTGAACGAGAGGTTGGTGTTGCCGTCGATCGTGATCTTGTTGTCGTCGTACAGCACGATGAGCTTGCCAAGGCCGAGGTGGCCGGCGAGCGACGAGGTCTCCGACGACACGCCCTCTTGGAGGCAGCCGTCACCGCAGATCACGTACGTGTAGTGGTCGACGATGGTGAGGCCGTCCTTGTTGAACTCGGCAGCGAGGTGCTTCTCGGCAAGCGCGAGACCGACGGCGTTCGAGATACCCTGACCAAGGGGGCCGGTCGAGACCTCGACACCGGGCGTGCAGAAGTTTTCCGGGTGACCGGGGCACTTGGAGCCGAACTGGCGGAACGACTTGAGGTCGTCGAGCGCGAGGTCGTAGCCCGAGAGGTGGAGCATCGAGTACTGGAGCGCGCAGCCGTGGCCGTTCGAGAGCACGAAGCGGTCACGGTTGCTCCACTTGGGGTTCTTCGGGTTGAACTTCATGACCTTGCTGAAGAGCACATGCGCCATGGGCGCGCAGCCCATGGGCGCGCCAGGGTGGCCCGACTTGCCGGCGCTCGGCTGGTCGGCCGAGAGCATGCGGATCGTGTTGATGCAGAGCTCCTCGCCATCGATGCGCGGCTTCTTGTCGACGTGCTCCGCCATGGTTGAGAGGAGGGGAGGAGGGGGGATGAGGAAGAGGAGGGGACTCTGGTGGTGGTTGGCAAAACCAGAAATGGCCTCCCCAACAAGCAAAGCAAGATCGATCAACCAACCTCACACGCCAGCGTTGGGAAGCCCCCCACAAAAATCCGATCCAACGTTGGCGTTGGAACCGCGCTCCCGCTTCTTCACTTGAGCCAATCCACTCACGGTATTAAAGGGAAGGATGTGGTTTTAGCCAATCAATGGACTTCTAGGTTCAAGATTCACCCAATTGGGCCGCAAATTGGCTCATTTGCCCGACCCCTACGAAGTGGTCGATGACGGAATCACCGCCCAAGCAGCAGCTTCAGATGGCGCAGTCGCGAGGGAAGCTGTGAGAGCGAATGATGCAAAGCTTCCTGGCACGAGGTTCTTCTATCGAGTGGAAGTGGAGCGGAGCCACCCATATGCGCGAGAGGGCTTGACGTGGCAACCCCCGAAGAAGCGATTGCGCGCGCACCGGCGGAACAAGGCTTTACGCGTTATGGAGCCATGTTCGACCCGGCTGATCCTGCGAATGTGGCTCCACGCCCAACGTAACCATACTTCATATAGAGTACGGTACTAGTATGTGTGTACACCATGGATACTCCTCTCTGCGAGGTCCTTGCATTTTGATGCCGGAGATGCTGAGACACTCAGCAGTTTACTGTACGCACGACCGGGAAGCTGTGCAATCCGGCAGGGTTACACTTTAGCGTCCGGTGGTGGGGAGGACATGACCATGCTAGGGCTACATTCGTAATCTTCCTTGTGCTGGTTGTGCTGGTTCTTCAGCGTTGCATACTCGTCAATAAGATCGCTGAGGCAGCAGCAAACTTGTGACGCGGTTGCCAGACGTCAAGCGCTTCGGAATGACGCAGGCGAGCTGGCATAATAATATGCTCAACAGGTGGGTTTCGCTACCCATTTCTAGTTCATAACCCGATAGACCCGAAACCCGTTTTGTAGCGGGTTTCAGATTATGCGGGTTTAGCTCAAGGTACGGGCCCAAATAGCTGTGACCCACAAAGACTGACCCGTTTTGCGGGTGAGGGACGCAGCAATTGAATGGGCGGCGACGTGGAAATGGAGTGCCACAAGTACGATCTCTTCGGCGGACGGTACGAGGAGAGATCCACGAGATGGCCTATCTGCTCATGCCATGATAATAGCGCTGGATCTAATGTGTTGATTGGTGGTACTTTTGCTTTAGCACGCTCCATATTGCGTACTATACGGGCGTCCAGAACAGCGCGACGCTTCTAAAGTATGTGACTGACCAAACGGTCGACGCCGCCCTGATCGATGCCCGCTTGGTTCGTTGTTGCTTTCTTGGTACATGACCAACCGCTGTATTTGACATGATTTGTGCCCCTTTGCCCGCACAGATTGTTGACCTATTCCAAATCCATGCGGCGGCGGCGCGCGCGCTGCTCTGCGATCAGACGAACACGCTGACCACCAAGACGATCCACTCGGAGCTCGTGTTCAACCTCTCGGGCACGCGCAACGTCGCCGAGTCGTTCCGCCGCTTCGGCGTCACGGACGCCAGCGATAAGGTCGTGTTATGCGTGTTCGACGCGACGGAGGAGCTGTTCACGACGGCGACGCACCTCGTCCAGGGTACGCTCACGCAAGTGAGCCAACTCGGCTCGCACCTCGAGCCAAGTGATTTCACGTTGATCAAGAAATACTACAAGATCCAGGAACCCGAGCTCAAGGCGACGTCGCTCATTGATGCGATCGTCAGTAGGATAGCGACCAAGAGCTGCAGCAAGTAGAAGGGGAGGCAAAGCAAGGGCTTCTGAGAAAGAGACACGAACGCGCAAAGATGCTTCATTTCAATCCGTACTGAGGCTTTAACGCCTGCAGCTTGACCACGACATCCGACCCTTGCTCTTCGCTCTGCACGAGTGCGTCCAATACCCAGGCAAGATCCAACTTCTCTTCGTCGGACAGGAACATTACCACCATGCTAAACCGTGGAACGCGAGGCAGCTCGCCCACAAGGTCTATAATGAAGCCCTTATCAGCGCCGGTGACATCCATGGCCTGGCGGATCGTGGCGAATATCTCGCAGCACAGCTCCGATTCGATCGAGTTCTTAAAGACGGACGGCAGCGACTTGGGCGTGAGCATGCCAAGGTAGCTGGCGCGTAAGTCCAGAAGTTGCTTGACACGTGCGGCATCGCCCTTTGGAGCAAACGTCTTCCAGACGCGAAGGAACTCGTAGGAAGACGCAGCCGCCTTCTTTGGAAGCATGGGAAGAGGAGCGCTGGCGACCATGCGTGACGCAGCAGGTACCACCGCGGGCGCCGGCGGAGAAGGCACAGCCTCTTGCTCGATAGCCTTCTTCTCCCTTTGAGGGGTCACAGGGGTCTTGTCAACGACCATGATCTTCTTGTTCGCCATACGGGGAGTGTTTTCCTTGTCTTCTGGGGCGTTTTCTGAGGACGCTACAGCCTCGGACTCGCTGTCTGTCTGGCCGACAACCTTGATGGAGAACTGGGTCCGCTTTGGCGCGCGTTTGATGGCGGTTCGCATGAGCTCCTTCGTGGCTGTGACGTGCGATGCGATTTGCTTGCTCTTCGGGTCCAGCTTCAGCGCGCGTTCAAAGTCCAGCAGCGCCAGGCGATGCTTGCCCAGCGCGTTCCGAGCCGTGGCGCGCCGCGAGTACGACTTGATGTGCGTAGCGTCCATCTTGAGTGCGAGCGAGCAGTCGTCCTCGGCTTTGCTGTATTCTTTGTTCTTGAGATACGCCATGGCGCGGTTCGAGAGCACGACAACGTTGCGTGAGTTGAACCCGAGCGCGCGCGTGTAGCTCTTGATCGCGGCCACGTAATCGCCGCGCTTGTAATGATCATTGCCGTCCTCGCGCTCGAGATCCTCACGCGATTTCGCAGGCGACATAGTGGCCGGCTTGGTACTGGTGGTGACGACTTTCTTCACCGCTTTTGGAACCGGTTTGCTGTTCACTGGTGCGTCAACCTGCCGAGAAGGAAACAATCAGCAATGTTCGTGATGATGATGACTCGATCTTGAACCTACCTGTAGAGTTGCTTTCTCCGCTTGGTCATCGTCATCCTCTCGAAGAGCAGCATCCTACAGGTCCAGAACAAGTCTACTCAGTCCACGCTTACTTCACTGGGACAATCAAAAGTTGCATGTGCTATATACGTACGACGTCAAACTTCTCCCACTTCTTGTACCCTTTGTCGTACGTGTGCGCGTCGGCACTCGTCTCCTTTGCCGCCACGACTGCGGGTGCCTCAGCCACAGGCGACGAAGCCAATGACACAGTCACTTCTTTGCGGGCGCGCGGCAGTGGCACAGCCGCGGCGTGCGGAGGTGGTGCCTGGTTGCGCGTCGCCTCCTCTTGCTGGCCGATGGTCTTCTCCCATTTGTAGAGGTCCGCAAAGTAGTCCTGCAGCTCGGACGCATTAGCGCGGATCTGGTGCTGGACCTGTAGCACATCGGGCGCGGCAGCCGGTGAATTTGACTTGCCCTGCGCCATCCGGATGAAGGGGATGGATCTACCGCGACGATGGGGGCTCTTGTCTCTGGATTCCCACTCACGCGCTGATGCGGCGGCGACGCTTCCGACCTTTTGCCGCCTTCTATATTCGATTTCATTTGATTACAAAGGTATGTAATGATAGAGTCACATATATTATGAGAGGTAGCAACAGGGTTTTGGCCCATGACACCAATGACCCGGATTGCATAGTGAAACACAGTCAGAATGAAGGAGTAAAAACACGCAACGCCCCGATTCAAGTTGAACTCTTCTTCGGACCCGACCCGTATTCACCACCGAACGAGATCTACAGAGATGCGCACCAAAACGGCAACAAAGTGAATCCCCACGACCCCCAAGAACAACCAGAAACTCCAGAGCCATGGAGATCCAGCGCGCGCTCGTGGACCGACAGTTCGACCGGTATGTGCTGTCGGCCCAGGGCGTCGAGAAGCAGGACGCCGTGTTGCCCGCGGCCGTGCTGACGCCGCTGGACGCCGCGAGCATGACCCGCAAGGCCCAGTGGGAGGCGCGCGTCCACCACAACGCGCTCGCGGCCGATCCGTTCCGCAGCGACGCGCTCAACGGCAGCGTCGCGTACTACCTGGACGCCAACTTCCAGCTCATGCAGACCGTGTGGACTAAGGTGAGTTTGTATTGGCGAACATGAGGGCGAGACAATGCCCAGTATCGTTCTGATGATGGCGCATTTGGAATGTGAAAATGTGTGGAATTTAGTCAACGGGACTACAGGTGCAGCCCATTCACGGACCCGCCAAGCCACAGCAGCGCAAGGAGAACGCCACGATCCAAGTGGCCGGTCTCGGTTTGCTGGTCGTCAATGACGGCAGCGGGACGCTGCGCATCTTGAAGAGTGGCAACGCACGGGCGATCGGTGCGCCGTGGGAGTTCGTGTACGAGTTCCAGCCCTTGCCAGAGACGGTCACTCTTCTCCTACAAGCTAGCTACGATGAGGCGCTGCAGCGCTTTGAGATGGTGCTCGCAGAGCCGCTCAGTGGTGTCGACAAGGACGCGGCGTACCGACTGTGGGTTGCCGAGGTCTCAGTCGCGACCACGAGCGAATCCATGGACATTGACGATGGAGCCGTCGGCCTACAGCACAGCGCGTTTGAAGTCGGCGTCGCATCGACGCTGCCGGACTACGCAGCATTCAGTGGACAGACATTGACTCTGTTGGTGGAAGGCACGTTCACGCTGATGATCGAAACCAAGGGTCCAGTCGCTCAGAATACCGAGAATGTGCCTGCGCGGGAGTCTCCCAGCGAAGGTGATACTCACGCGACCAAACGTCACCACGACGAGTCGGATATGGACATGGATGTGGACGGGGTGCTGTCCAAGGTGCCGCGTGCCGGTATTGGGTACCACGGTGACGTCTCCGACACCAAGCACCCGCATGAACTGATCGCCGACGCCGATCTCACCAAACCGCTGGCCGAACGGTTCCGTAAATCCAGCATCCCGTACAGTTCGCTCGACGAGCCACTGCACAGCACGTCGCCCGAGGCCGTGCGAAGCCCCAAGAGCCAGGCGATGGAAGGCGCCCTCGAAGTGCCCACGCCCGAGACGATCCTCGGCGGATTCGAAGAGTGCGACGACGTCGACCCAAACGCCAGGGCCGTATTGTTGCTCATCGACACGAAGCAGCAGATTGTGCAAGACAAGCTCGACATCAACTGTCGCAGCTTCCGCTACCTTGGTAAGAGCGCGTCGAACGGCGCCAAGACAACCTTCAGTGCGTCGCTGCTGTTCCAGAACGATGTCCACGGGCTCGTGTTCGACATCGACGTGGTCGCAACGCGACTCGCGCTGCGCCACACGGCCACGTTCGCGGCGTTTGGCTTTGTGCAGGCCTCGAAGCAGGACAAGAAGTACCTGACGTACGATGCGCGCGCGCGGTTTGCGACGATCGGCGAGTTTGAAAAGCGGCTCTTCGTATACCACGGCGAGCCGGCGAGCGCGCAGCAGAAGGACACCCACGAGCGCACCCAGAACGTGCTGGAGATCGGCGATCACCAGCTTCTGGGCATGTGCGCCGTCGGCGCCTCGATCGTGCTGCTCAGTCCGCACCACGTGTACCACGTCCATGTTGCCGCCAAGTCAGCTTAGGTTAGTTTTTGTCCACAGTGCTCCTCACGGATCCTGTGTGTCACCCTTATAGCCAATCAAAACGACCTGATGTACTCATTCACGCTTCTGATTGGATGAATTTATGGGCCACGACAGAGTGTTGGTGGCACTCAAGCGCGGCATAGTGCCCGTTGTTGGTGGACCGCTCGCGTCCGCCGGTGCCCATCGGCACATTTGTGGACAAAGACCATGGCGCTCTTCCTCGCGCGCCGCATGCAGCCCACGGCGCTCGCCGCCGCCAAGACCATCGGCAAGGCGTGCGTCCTCTCCCAATCCTCTCTGCACTGTGCGTTTTCTTTTCACGCGGCGCTCACAATTTTGTCATATTCTTTCTTTGGAAGCCCGCGCTCGGCGTTCCAGGGCCACGCGCAGAGATTCAATGCGAGCAAGATGGCGACGCTTCAGGCCGCGCAGGTGCCCGCGTTCGGCTCGCGCGCGTTCTCGTCGGTGGCACCCGTGACGAGGTGCGAAGATGCGATTATGGTGAGGAATGTTTGATGGGAAACCAATGGAAAATCATGGTGTGACAGCCTCGAAGAGGACAAAGTGATGACCACGACGCCGCTCGAGGCCGCGACCGACGCGATGAACGCCGCTGCCGGTGCGTAGCACAATCGAATCGGGCCACGTGAATTCGTGAACATGGGTCTAAAGGAGTACCTTGTAGGCTCGGTCGACTACCTGAACGTGGCGGATCTCGGCTACGGTCTCTCGGACCTCGCCATCCGCGCGCTGGACGCGATCCACATGACCACGGGTCTCCCATGGTGGGCCACGGTCGTCGCGACGACCATTGCGATCCGGTCGGCCATGCTACCGATCACCATCAAGTCGGTGTGTGTTTCCCTATGGCTTTCTCGTACGTAACCGATTGAAAACACTGACACCCATATCCTCGTTGCGCGCAGCTCCGCAACTCGGAGAAGATGAAGGCCTTCCAGCCCGAGATGGAGAAGCTCAAGGAAGAGATGGACTCGCTCCAGCAGCGCGACCCGGAGACCATGGATCAGTTCCGCAAGAAGTACAAGGCGCTCATGGCCAAGCACAACGTGCACCCGTTCCTGGGTGTGCTCACTCCGCTGTCGCAGATCCCCGTGTTCCTCGGCTTCTTTTGGGGCCTGCAGAGCATCTCGCAGTACTTTCCCGACTATGCCACGGGCGGCGACTTTTGGTTCCCGGACCTCAGCGTGCCGGACCCGACGTACGCGCTGCCGGTCATCTCGTCCGCGCTCATGGTCGCGTCCATCGAGGTTCGTTCTTTCAGTCGCCTCAATAGGCGGAGCTCGATCATTCGTTTATTGACCGGTGCTACGTTGCGATAATAGATGGGCGCTGATGCGATGCCTGCTGGCTGGGGCGACAAGGCCCGCTTCGGTATGCGTCTGTTCGGTCTCGTGCTGATCCCGCTGACGGTCAACTTCCAGTCGGTACGTTCTACTACCAGCACGCTCTTTTGATTGGGTGGCTTGAACTCACGTGGCGTTCGATTCATTTGTAGGGTGTGCTGGTCTACTGGGTGAGCTCCAACTCATACACGCTTGTGCAGACGGCGGTGATGCGTCTGCCTGCCGTGCGACGGGCGTTGGGTCTGTCCCCGGCGACCAAGACGGTGCTGGTGGCCGCTGGCGGCAATGCCTCGCCGTTCCAGGCGGCCGTGCAGCGCGCGAAGGAAGGCGCCGCTATCAACACGCACACACACAAGCCCAAGAAGAACACCAAGTAGACTCCGCTCTGATTGCAAATCTGCCGAGGGTGCGAGGCGCGAGGATGTTGGTGACGCTTGGTCCTAACCACTCGCAGAAAGAAAATCGAGCACATGTATTTGATTTTGCCGATAGAATCCGAATCCGCGTTGGACGCAAACTTCTAGTGGTCTTGATCAACTAGCTGCTCGACTGGCTGTGCTCCACCCTGACAATCTCGTATTGTTCCGGTGGATTCTGAAGGGGTGCAAATTGGAATCAGAAAACACTTCGTAAATGACAAGGAATCGACTAGCAATGTGAACGCACCTTGAGCTCGGGACACAGTGACGAAGGGAGAAAGCGCCCATGATCCTGCGCGAACACCAGTCGCGCCTGCTGCTCTTCCTGTTCGTAGATGTGGAGCTTCGCCATCGTGTCGTTGAGCTGGTAGCGAAGCACGCGTCAGTCGCCGGTATCAAATGCATCACAGATGAGCTATTGAGTGAGATTGTCTTCTTACCAACTTGGCCACTTTGTCCTCAAACCCGCGTCTTCGTCGCAGCTCGTTCCCCAGCTTCGTGTACGACCCGTAGAACTGGCGATAGAACTCTTGCAGGCTGCGCAGCTCGTCAAACAGCGTCTCCGCCTCGCTCAAGGCACCTTCGTACCTGTCGTCACCACCCATGCAATGAGCTCGTTAGACCACGCCCTGCACATCCGCGATTTGAGAGGAGAGAGGGAGAGAGACTCACACTGGGTAGACGTCGTTGATGGTCGAAAAGTATCTCAATAAGAAGCGGTCGCACTGTTCCATGTCGACGAAGAACCGTACGGCCGTGTTATATAGATGCTCGAGCGCCTTGACATCTTGCTGGCTGTTCACCAGACGATACGTTTTCATGTCAGCTTCGGTCTGTGAGCCATCTCCTGAGGGCTCTCCCACACACGTACGAGGACGGAGCTTGTGTGACGTGGTGGATTTGAGCGCCGTGCTTCTTCTCGAAGGAGCTAAAGTACTCATAAATGGCCGTGATCCGATCGAGCGCGTCGCGGTGCATCGCCAGCATCTCTTCGATCCTGAAACAGGCAGCGCAAAAGTCAGCACCAATTCGACCGCTACCAATGGAAACTAGTATCGCGCCCACTCTTTGGTCTGATCGACAGCGTCCTGCTGGAGTGCCTGCACTGTCTCGGCATCGACGTAGTCGAAAAGCGTCTTCCCCGGCGCAGCATCGGCCGAGGTCTCGACCGAGATGCCCTCGAGCTGCTCGAACACAAAGTCCATCTCATCGACGAGCTAGACCATCGAGGCCGTGCGTGAGCGACATAGAGAAAGAGCACACTCGAAGACCACTGACACACACACATACAGGCGTCCGCTGGAACACTTTGGTGCGCACGTCGCGCTCGACCGCGCGGAACTTGGACTGCGACGTCGCGAGGATCTCGCCGAGCACCTATTCGGGGGGACGCATGTTCTTCCGAGTCAATGTGAACAGGAATCGCGCGACAACAAAAGGGGAGAGACGTCATCGTACCTGGCACTTTTCGCTGATCGTCTGCGTGATGTCGCGGATCGCGTCGCAGTAGTACTCGCCCGACGTCGGGTGCGCCATCGTTCGAATCACGTCGAGACTTGAATTTGGCTCGTGGACGTCTCTGTGACGATTCCAAAGGTTCAACATTCTCACAACGACTCAGAACGAATCAGAGGTGTCTGATTCTCCGTTTATTTTGTAGCCAAGTGGGTTGATGGGCGCGGTGGCTTCACCCACGAGCCGCAAGCTCTTCTCCACAAGACCTGGGCACACAACAAGCCTCCATCACTACAGTGCGAAAAACCTGCATGCTCACATTCACGCCGTTTTTACAGTTACGTGGCTTCCTACACTGGCTGGCCTTCTCTACTGGATCGAAAAGCCCGTGATGTCCATTTGGAGCACGAGGAGGAGGGAGACCGCGAGCTCTTTTTCGCTCTTGTAGAGCGGCAGGTCGAGCCGGTTGAAGCACGTGTACGCGCGAATATACGCGCACTCGTCCTTGGGCACACAGCAGATTGTGAACGGACACAGGCGGCCGTCGCTCGACGTGAGCGCCTTGAAGCCCTGCACGGGCACGCGCGCAGCGCCCGTCGCAAACTGCAGCAAGCGGCACTGCTCGTGGACGGGCATCTCGCGCACAATCTTCCAGAACCACGCAACCAGGCGCGCGCATTTGGACGATTTCTTGCCCATGACGACCGTGTTCTTCTGCCAGTCGGCGAGGTCGATGCTGGGCGAGCCGCAGAGCATGAGCCGTAGCTCCTGGTAGTCGAACGGCGCGAGCAACTGTGTGGGCACGACGTCGTACACGCCGCTCACGAGCGCCGCGATCTCGTCGGCGACGCTCTCGCCCAAGTGCCACTTGGTGTACAGCGCAATATACTCGTGCTTGTTGGCCTCGGTGACAGCGATGTTGCGGCCGTTCTCCTTGAGATCGACCACGCCCTCGGCCGTGTGGTACACCGAAAAGTCCAGACCGTACGGGTCGGCGGCGTCCTCCTCGCCCATATCCATCAAAGGTGTCTGCCACAGCATGAGCATCGAGCGTGCGAGCCCCTCGTCCAGCGCCTGCAAGTCCGCAAACGACACTGGTACGCTCAGGATGTGCTTGAGCAAAAAGTCGGCGAGTGGCACCAGCATCAAGTGGCCTTCCAAGAGCGCTTTGCCCAGTAGCCGGCCAAACGCACGGAAATAAAGCAAATGGTCGGGCACTGTGATCGACGCCATCGGGTGGATCGTGTACGCGAGCCCGCTGCCGTCGCCGCCGTCTTGACTTGTGTGGACGGGCTTGAACATACCATTCTTCTCGTCCAAGAACTCGGCCATCACGAGGCTGAACCACTCGCGCACGATGCCGCCGGCGTCAATGCCCGGCTCGTTCAGGAAGTTGACGCGCAGCGGACGATGGAGCTGCTTTTGTGAGACGCCGATGAGCGCCTTCATGGTGCCGTGAAAGAGATCGTCGCGTGGCACGACTAGCGTCGTCATGGGGGCGGCGGCTGGGCCATTCTCTGAGCCACTCGTGGGCACTGTCGGGAGGTGGCCCCAGCGCACGTGGAGAATCGACGTTGTCTCCTGGATAAGCCAGCGGTGCTTCTCCGGGAACGACAGCGCGCGCAGCGCGTCGATCGCGAACGGGTCGATGGCGTCAAAGTTGCTGTTGACGTCGGAAAACTCCAAGCGGCTCGAGCCGTAGACGTTGGCGCCATCGGCTGGCACAAACTCCAATTTTCCATGCGGTCGATCGTGTGAGATGATGTTGTGGGTCACAAAGGCCGTCTTCGAGATCAATTCGCGTGGCAGCGCGTTCATACGGTCTGGACTGCTACAGGATTCGCCCCCGCTGCCACTGCCGTCCTCACTGATCGCCGTATTCCCGTGATGCTGCCACACGACGTCGCCCGTGGAGGCGTCCACTACTGGCTGCCATTCCTTGCGGCGCTTGAGCATGGCAAACGGCGTGCCCGACGGAGACCGAGGCGACAGTGGCGTCACCGACTCGACGGCACTTCGCGACGACGTGGCCGTAAGTGACATCTCGGTTGGATCGATGCGAATTGACAGCAAATCCACGCTGCCACTGCCGCTGGTACGGGGCGATGGAGTCAGTGGAATGGCCGGCGACGATCCGAGACGCGATCTCGACGGCGACAGCGAACCCAAGAAGAGGGACGGCGACAGCGTGCGCGACGACGACAGCGTCGTGGCCAGCGACGAGAAAAGCGACGCCGGGCGGATGCTCTGCGCCTTACTGCGCGGTGTCGTCGGAAGCTGCTTCTCGCACTTGTCGTTGCCGCACAGCGCGCAGTGGGTCTTGACTTCGTAGTTGGCAAAGTCGCAGTACACGCAGATCCAGAGCCGCAAGATCTCGTCGTCGTTGAGCAGGTCCTCGCGAAAGTAGTTGGCCGAGCCGGTGACCATGGCGTCAAACGACTGGCTCTCCATGCGCCGCAGCGCGCGGCACTTGGCTGATGGCCCACACACCGAGTACAACGCGCAGATAAACACCAGCACGAGCAGCAGCACGAAAAAGAGCAGCACGAGCGTAACTTCAAGGTCGTCCGGCGCGTTCTTCGGGAGGTTCGGATGGCCCACCGCAGGAGGCAGAAACTCGCCCGCGGGGTCGCCGGGCTCGAGCGGGAGAAGAAGCGTCGAGTCGTTGAGGAAGACCGTGTTGGACGTAATGATGTCGTGCTGGGCCAGTGCCACCTTGCCCAGCGCTAGCGTTGCCGCGACCACGAGACAGCATCGCAGATCCGCCATGGAGATCACTCACTTCACGTACGTAGCACACACGCGACTCGTTCGAGAAAAGCGACACTGATCAGGAACTCGGCTTCCCACTTCGTCGAGCGGCCATTGGCGCCCGCGAGCTGGATGGAATGCAGTTGCGATGAGGGGGGGGTGAAAAGCCTGGGACGTGTCGAATTTCGCAAAGAGAACGGGCTCGCCTACTTCATCAGGCTTCAATCGTAGCACCAAACGGATTGAAAGGCACCAATGACCGAGAATCCGTTCATAATCGAAAGGTCCCGTCCCAGGGGAGCAGGTATCCATCCGGCACACCCTAATTTGATGGAAGCGTGGCCGTTGAAATTGGTTGACGCCGTGTTGAAGGCCGTTGAGGGCATTCATCTAATCTCGGCGCGGAACGCAGCCCGAACTCTCCGAACTCGAGTCCGAGAAAAATGCGTCTCCGGGGGAGTGACCAGTCACACAAACACAATCGCAACAGACTCTGTAACGTCGCACAGAGACACGCACTGTGAAGGCTCTATTGCGCTTTGCAGTTGGGTTTGTGTTCCTTCCAGTGGGCCTTTTGGCACTTGGCAGAGCAGTAGAACTGCTGCTTGCAGCGCGAGCAGCGCAGCGTCGCGTTGGCCGAGCATAGTGTCGCGCTGCACACGTTGTGGACGGTCGGCTGCTGTTGCTTGGCTTTGCCCATGGCCGCCGCGAGCGCGGCCTTGGCCGTCTCGCTGGGCGTGTCCGCGCCAGCACCGACCGGCTGGCTCTTGGCGTACTGAATCCACTCGGCGTCGCCGCTGACTTCGGCGAGGCGGAAGTCCATGCGCTCAAAGTCGTCGTCTACAATACGCAGTCCCGTTAGTGGACGATCCGAGACCTGCTCGGTTTTAAGCGAATAGCGACGCACCGTTGTCAAACACCCGCGCGATGAACGCGTCGCCCTTGACCTCGATCAGCCGGTTGCAGGCCTGCGCGATCGCCGAGGCACGCACGTTGGTCGGCAGGCCCTTGGCCGTGCCCTTGTCGTCGACGTACATGTTGATGCCGACGTGGCCCACGGCCTTGGTGTTGAGCACGAGCGGGATCGAATCGACCAGCGAGTCCATCTAATACACAAAATAAGCAGCCCACGCGTCAGAAAAACACTGTGTTATCATAGAACTCATTCGACACCACACACCTGGAGCATCATCTCGAGCATGCCATCGTCCAGCGACGCGCCCTTGGGCAGCTGGCTCAGGAGCTGCTTCTTGAAGATCTCTTGCTGCTCGGTGGCGCTCGTGGACGCATGCGCGCTGGTCGCCTGCTTGAAGTGCGCGCGCAGGCGGTCCGTGAGGCAGCCGATCTGTTGCTCCTTGTCCTCCGGGAGCGCGACCGTCCATTCCTCCAGCGGTTTGGCGTCGTCCGCCGGCACGTACACCACGTAGAAGCTTGCCGCGCCAGCCATTATTGAGTGGGGTCGCTGCGGGAATGGTGTCCCGGACCTCTTGGCCAGCGGCCATGTCAACACTTGATTCAGGAATAGTCACCTTATAGTGGGACGAGTGTCCTAGTTTAATGTGGTGATGAGGTATTTCTGCGGGAGATGGGTGCGCCCAGGTGATCTTGGCCAATCGAAACGCGGGAGGGAAAATGGCGCGAACAGCGGCTTCCCAGTCCGCGCCAGTTGACCCGCACGGGACGCGCCTGTCCCGGCACTCCCGAACCCACCAAAACCGAAGACGAGGACAATGCGCAAGACCACGGGCGAGCTGCAGCTGATTATCGGCCCCATGTTCAGCGGCAAGAGCACGGAGCTCGTGCGCCGCATGCGCCGCTTCCAGCACGCCAAGCTCACGTGCCTCGTGGTCAAGCACAAGATGGACCGCCGCTACTCGGACGCGTGGGTCGTCAGCGTTCGATGGACTATACCCTCCTCTCCAATGCACGACTAACACATAGGGGTATATAGGAACCTGTCAACCCACGACAAAGTGTTCTTTGACGCCGTACCCGTCGAGCGCCTCGCCGAAGTGCGCGAGTATATGCACAAGTACGACGTCATCGGCATCGACGAAGGCCAGTTCTTCCCGGATGTACGTGGCGTGGACCATGAGCGTCTGAAGCGTTTTCAAGTCTAGAACTAACTGTATGGCGCATTGTATGTAGCTGGTGGAGTTCTGCACGGACGCTGCAAACGCCGGCATCGTGGTGATCGTCGCAGCGCTGGACGGCACCTTCGAGAAGCGAGTACGTCTTACGGGAGCCCAGACACTCTGTGGTTGCTGTTGGGGATGAAAATCTGACACGCGTGGTGGACTGCACATAGCCCTTTGGCTCGGTCTGCGACCTCATCCCAGCGGCCGAGCAGGTCATTAAGCTCAACGCCGTGTGCACCAACTGCGGCAACGACGCCGGTGCGAGCGACATACCGAGTGGATGTGTTGAACTCGGATCCACCAGAGACTGACCATCTCGCCCATGTATTGATCTTACGAACAGCCTTCACAAGACGCATTGTCGCGGATCAATCAGTTGAGGTACGTTGTCCCTCTAACAATGGATCTCGTCGCTGCATCGTATCTGACGTGGACGCTTTCGTTGGTGGAATGATGATATAGCTCATTGGCGGCAGCGATCTGTACGAGCCGCGGTGCCGCGCGTGCTTCCACGTAGACGGCGCGACGGATCTGCACACTCCAAAGCCCTAAGGATTTTACCATCGAACGGGCGCATACCTGCCTTGTGATAGATGCGCACACGCGTTCACGTGAAGTAAAGTCTGCACGTAGTGAACAAAAAATGAAAATCAAGGCGTTTGAGATCTGTGAGGACGACGTCCGACGTGATCGAACGAAAAACGTCGGTCCAAAATCTGCGCGAAGCCATGCGCCGTGGCCTTTATGGGCTGTCACGCGGTACGTGCGTTGCACGAGTGTGGCCGCAAACGAGTAGAGTGTGACCCATGGGTAGTAGTGGTTCAACGCACTGGCCGACAAGTCATTCGCGAATCGCGACCTGCGACAGTGCCGTCGTCCACAGGACGGAAGACCCCAACTGAGCTGAGCCTGGTCCCACTTCCTGAAGATATTGGGCGGCTTGTGGTGCCCTAGTACAGTTCACAACGCTGAATCCGATTTCGTCGTGAATCCGATTTCGTCGTCGATTATGACTTTTTCCTGTTCCCATGTAACTGAATACCCGTGAAAAGAATTATAGTAACTGAAAGTTCTGTGCTAGAAAGAACTGTATGAATTGATATGTGTGGTCGAGGAGCCACCACATCCAGTTTCTTGTCAACATGGAATCGTTCACTGACAAGTGGACACGCAGTTGTCGCACGGGTGGCAAGACGCACGCACCCATGTCCACACCCGGTATATTACCTCACATGAAGCTCGACATACCGCTCGACCAAGTCTCTCGATTGACTACCTCATTCTCAAATCCACCTCAAGCCACTCACACCAACCAACAACCAAGTCATGTCGGTCCGATCGTCTTCTTCCTCATCTGGAGCCGGTGCCAGCCCCGTGATGCCCGTGGCGGCGCCCGTCACAGCCCCTGGCGCGCTCAAGACTATCTTCACCAACGACCACTGGTATGATTCGTGCACGTTCACCAAGGACAAGGACGTCAAGAACCAGTACGGTTGCTACCTCTTCCGCTCCTGCCAGAGCTGCCTCGAGAGCGAAGGTTGCATGGTCAATGATTTGGGCATCTGCGTGAGCCAAGACGGAGGCATGAAGAACCTCAACACGGGTAACTACCAGTCCTCCACCTCCTACTACTCGGAAATGAACTACCTCAAGGCCATTGAGAACAATCTGTCGCTACCGAAGGCGCAGACCTCCAACAAAGACGCGTTGTCGGCCGAGCAGAACTGGCACTTCCGCGCGGGCGAGGCGACGTACTGCAAGGCCGACGACGCCGTGTGCAAGGAGTGCAAGGCGTCCAACTTTTGGCGTGGGAACGATACGAGTGCACTTTCGGACAGCCGC
>JAADXJ010000243.1:0-30823 GCA_023337735.1 Pythium biforme
AAACGATCCGCCGTTGGCCCCTCGTCGCCAGTGTCTCGACCACGCAAGCAGCTGACCCCCATTGAAACGACAGCTTTCCCTCCTCCGGTCGTCCGTCGCAGCCGACGGCTGTCGATTGCATCTTCAGCACGGACAGAAACTGACACAGAGCTAGCAGCTCTCGAGGCAGAGTTATCCATGGACCAGATGTCGAAGGAGCCACCGGTCCTCGGGCCGCCCAAAACAACGCAGCCAGCAGTGCAGCAGCCAGTTTCCCTGCGACAGCGTCCGCGTGGGTTGTCTGTTTCTTCTGCGATGACAGGAACAGACGACGAACTCAAACTGTTGGAAGCGGAATTGGCCGCAGGTCCCGGTTCGGTGACAGCAAAGCCTGTCTTGACAGCGCAGACAAAGTCACGAGCGAAGGCACCTGTACCGCCTCGAGTCAGACAGCCACGCAAAGTGTCTGAGCCAAAGCTGCCAGCAGTGAAAAAGAAGGCGCCACCGAAGCCGAGGAAACCTCGACAGCCCAAGGCACAGCCCAACGCGGCCACAGCTCCTGTTCAGGCAAATCCACCTGTGGCGATGCGAGTTCCTACCTCAGCTGCTGCAATGCCGATACGACAGGCGGATTACGGGATGTCTCGTCGATCGGTGGCGTCATCCTACGACAGTGATGGCATGGATGACCTCGAAAATGAACTGCGCGCATTCCAGTGAGATGGAAAGTCGTCAGTCACGGCAAGCTCGGAGGAGCAAATGTAAAGTGCTTCGAAGTAGCTCACTTGATACAGGTCGTTTCCGTCGAGTCGTTTCGTGTTCTCTCAAGTGATTTGTGCGAAGATAGAATCCAAAGCGCGTCAGTACGTGACTCCTCGCGTGCCGGAACATGGCCAAATCCAGCGTAAAAGCAGCCCCTCAAGCGACGAGCACAAAAGGTCGAGGCGGGGATGCTGACGGAGACGAAGGCTGGCGCGTGCTTTTGCTGCGGGCGCTGGTGACGGGCGACGTGGAGCGTACGTTGCTGTTGAGTGCCCTGCCAAAGGTTCACTCCTTGAGACAGCTAACCTCCACCGATTTATGCGTCCTCAACGGATGAGCGCAGTCACCGCTCGCGCGTTGCACGACCACATCGAGGTCTTGTCGCTGCCGTTCACCAAGCCGATGCCCGACTGGAAAGTGCAATGGGAGTCACTCTATTGGTACGCAGGATATGCGCTTCTTTTTCCTTTCTGACTGCGCGACTGACGTTTCCTCATGACAACTCAAAGGTGGATGCTGCGCGACGCGACACCGCTATTTATCGCCTCGGCCTACTCGCACCCGGCACTCGTGCACTGGCTTCTGCTGCGCGGCGCGGATCGCACGTCCAAGTGTTACCTCGGGTGCACGCCGCTGGACTTTGTCGGCGAGTCCTGTGAGACGACCGTGACAATCACACCAGAGACCTCGATGGCCGGCGTGATGGAGCGCAGTGAGGCGTGTCGCAAGCTGCTAACTTCGGCTCCTGCGTTGCCGGCGCCACCCACGGATAGTGTCCACTTCGCGTGCCACATCTCCTCCCAGGTCGTCGTCGTGAAGGTGCCGCCGTTGTCGTCGTCGTCGATGCGTGCACTGTCGAGCGACGGCACGAAGCCCGCGTCTCCAATGGTGACACAGCAGATGATCTACAAGTGCCTGGTGGAGGGCACGTGGGAGGCACCGTTGTCGAACGGCGCGCTGATTGAAAAATACGAAGTGCGCCATCGGCTGCTGGCGGAAGAAGGCGACGAGGCGAGCGGCGATGGCGCCGCCAACAGTTGGCGCATCGAGCGAGCGTCGCACAACCGCAAGATGCGAGACCAGCGGATCATGCTCGAGAACCTGCAGTTTGACAACATGTACGAAGTCATGCTTCGCTCGTGGAACGCCGCGGGCAAGGGCGACTGGGGCCGCGCATACAAGTTTCGCACACTCGTGTCGCCGGAGCAAGCTGCAGCGTAGTGGGAAGAAGAGGAGAAAGAGGGAGGAGGAACACGCACAAGCTCTATTGGGACGTCAATAGTGTGGAGGATGCGTCAAACGTACGGGTCTCTCAGTCGGTCGCGGTCTTCTTTGTTTTCGTGGAGCTGACCGCAGGCGCGGCGGAGGCGACGGCGATGCGACCAAGCGATGCAAAGTGCGGGGAGAAGCAGAACAGTGCGGCGCTGACGGACGCGAGCAGTGCCGCGCCGATCGCGGGGCCGTCGACAGAGACGAGGTACGTCCACCCCGACAAAACTACACCACAAACACTCTGTCAGTCAGGATCCATAGATTCATCAGGTGAGACAAACAGGGAGGAGCACGGACTCGGAGAGATCGTTCGCGCGACGGACTAAAGACAAGCATCCAAATGACAACCATACAGGGTAAGTGGATCGAACCTACGAGAGGCAGTATGGGAAAACGTACGACCTACCGTGAAGGAGGATGAGATGCCCATGAAGGCGCCGACCCGCTCCGGCGCGACGAGCGTGGTCTGCAGGCCCACGGAGCTCGCGCGGATCATGCTGATGCACACAACCTGCGGCACGAGCCACGCGTAGACGCCCTGGATGGTCTGCACGCGCGAAAGCGCGACAAACGTCGCGACGTACACGACGCTTGAGAGCTGGAGCAGGAGCCGCTCCGAGCGGATGAGCCGCGTGGCCCAACCGACCGAGATGCTGCCGAACGCGCCCAGCATCCCCATGTAGCTGAGCACGAACCCGCGCGCCTTGGGGTCCGTACCGAACTTGTCCTCGAGCAGCGTCGAAAAGTGCGTGCGGTAGAGGATCGCGGCCATCGCGAGCAACAGTCGTGCGACCAGCAGCGTCTGCGCCGGGCCGCTCTCGTGCATGATGTTCTTGAACTCAAGCAGCTTGTTCTTGGCGTCAACGACAAGCCGCTTGTAGTCGATGCGCTTGGTTGCGTTATGAGACGGCGAGTGCTCCTCGTAGAACAGGTACACGAGCGCGTAGTTGACGCCCAGCACGGCGACCGTGAGCATGGTCGTGTAGTTGAAGCCGTTCGGGATCGCGCCGACGTAGCCGCCGACGATCGGGCCGACAATGAAGCCGGCGTTGGACGCGGCGTTGAGGCGGCCGATCGCCGCGGACCGCGCCGGCGGGTCGAGGTCGTCGGTGACAGCGACTTTGATGATGTCGAGCGAGTGCTTGAAGAGCGCCGGCGGGATCCGCGAGAGCATCACGACGTAAATGTTCCACGAGACGCCGAGAATCGCGTAGCCCACGGACGCGCCGACAAAGCACGCGAGCAGCACGCGGCGACTTGGGGGGAGACGAAGCGGCAACAACACATGGCATGAGCAAGAGCGCCTCACGGGTCACAAGAAGAGAGGAAGGACGGCAGAACGCACCGTCCGTAGACGTCGCTGAGTCCGCCGGCGATGGGCGCTGAGAAGAACTGGATGAGACCGTACATGCTCATGATGTAGCCGAACGCCACAGCACCACCTTCCATGCCCTTGACGTACGACGCGAGCGACGGGATGATCATGGACACAGCCAGCAGGTCCAGAAACGACACGACGTACAGCACATGGAGACGCAGCCAGCGCAGCAGCCCCGACGCCGATGCCGGGTCACCTTCTTTGTGCGGCGCGCAGACGGCCGCGTCGCCGTCGTCGTCGAGCGCGTGAGAGGCCGCGGAGGTCACGCCGGCGCGGTGCATTCTCGCTGGCAGAGCGCGTGTGTGTTGTGACTCTACGTCAACAGCTACCTCCATACCAGAACAAGATGTGATGGAACTCGCATTTCCATAACAAGGTGAGACAGACCAAACCCGTGGGTCTCCCTCGTCAAAATGGGTTCACAGAGTGATGGTCTATGCTTCCCACCACACGAACTATCCACAAACCCACCCACCCGTTTTCGTCGCTTCCATTGAGATCTCCTTGGTCTCGCGCGTGCAGCCACCGCCCAACACAAATCCGATTGCTCGAGTCACCACGAACGTCCGAACGATGGCGCCGCCGCAAGCGAAAGTGACGCTCTCGGGCGCCAAGCTCTCCATCGAAGACGTCTGCGCCGTCGCAGCGCTGCGCGCCAAGGTCGCGTTGGAAACGCCCGCGACCTCCGCCTCCGACGCCGCGCGCGCCGCCCACGTCGACGACAGCGCGACGCTCGAGACGCAGCTTCGCGAGCTGCCGCTCGTGGACGCCGCCACCAATGCGACGCTCGCGTCCATCACGCGCGCGGCACTGCTTGTGCTTGCCCACCGCCTGCTCAAGCTCAAGCCTACGAGCGCGGCCGTCGAGACCACGCACTTTGTGGTCGCGCTTCTCAACCACGACGTGCTGCCGCTGATCGCGTCGGGCGCGGACGACACGGCTGCGCTCGTGGTCCTGGCCGCCGCCGAAGGTCGCGGCTTTGCGCATGTGGATGGAGGCGTCGAGCCGCTCATCAAGGCGCTCGCGGACGCCGGCATTGCGCGCCCGAGTGCGCCGCTGGGTACGAGTGAGAAGCAGGCGCTCGCGCAGGCGCCGATCCAGCTGCTTTCGGTCGCGACGCTCGCGATCGGCGGTGCCCGTGGGCTGCTGCCGCTCGCCGACGCCGTCGCAGCGCTCACGTGCGAGACGCTGCGCGCCAACACGGCGCCGTTCGCGGCCGAGTTTGTGGACGCGAGCCGCCCGCACCGCGGCATCGTCACGACGGCCGCCAACTTGCGACTGATGCTCGAGAGCTCCAAGTACGTGACGGCCGCGACCAGCAAGGAGCCGCTGGCCCGCGACGCTGACTGCGTGCGCTACATCCCGCAGTACCACGGCCCGGCGCGCGACACGATCGCGACGGCCTTCAAGACGCTCGAGCTCGAGCTCAACGCCGCGGTCGCGACCGACAGCACGGTCCTCAAGACCGCCGGCGACTTCCACCCGCAGGCGCTCAAGACGGCGCTCAAGCCGGCGCTCGACGCGCTCCAAGTGCTGCTGCGTGGCGCGAACGAGCGCCGCCAGGCCGTCGACGCGAGCGCCACGCCTCTCAAGCCGACGTCGATGTGCGCGATCGAGCTGGTGGAGACCGTGACGCAGGCGCTGCTGGCCGAGGCGCAGCTCGCGCTCGCGTTCTTTGACGCCGAGGAAGAAGGGCTCAAGGCCAAGCTGGCCGAGAAGAACGCCAAGACGCAGGAGGCCGCCGCCAAGGCCGCAGCCGCGCAGGCCAAAGAGGACGAGAAGCTCGCGACCATGACCGAGGCGCAGCGTGTCAAGGTGCTCGAGAAGCGCCAGAAAAAGCTCGACAAGCTCAAGGAGAAGGAGAGCAGCAAGATGGTCGCCAAGGACGACGTCAAGATCGGCGTCGGCAGCAGCGCCGTGCGCCAGTACTTGGTGCAGCAACCGCTCGTCAAGGACAGCGCGTTTGACCTGCGTGCCGGCGGCTTTTCTCTCTTTCTGGACGACTTGTTTGTGCGCCTCGGCTCGGGCGGCGCGCGCCGCAAGCCCAAGATCGCCAAGGGCTCCCAGGACTTTTTGCCGCACCAGATGCAGCTCCGCGAGAAGATCTTCAACAAGATCCGCACGGTCTTCAAGCGCCACGCCGGCGTCGAGATCGAGACGCCCGTGTTTGAGCTCAAGGAGACACTCACGGGCAAGTACGGCGAGGACAGCAAGCTCATTTACGACCTGGCCGACCAAGGTGGCGAGCTGTTGGCACTGCGGTACGATCTCACGGTGCCCTTTGCGCGCTTCATGGCGCTCCACAACCCGGGCAACATCAAGCGCTACCACATTGCGCGCGTCTACCGTCGCGACAACCCGCAGATGGCGCGCGGCCGCTTCCGCGAGTTTTACCAGTGCGACTTTGACATTGCCGGCACGTACGCGCCCATGATGGCCGACGCTGAAGTGCTCTCGATCGGCATTGAAGTGCTGCAGCAGTTCCCCGACGAGCTGGGCCCGTTCAAGGTCAAGCTGAGCCACCGCCTGCTGCTCGACGCGATCCTCGCGATCTGCGGCGTCCCGGCTGACAAGTTCCGCACGACCTGTAGCGCCATCGACAAGCTCGACAAGGAGCCCTGGAGCGTCGTGCGCAGCGAGATGGTCGACGAGAAGGGCCTCCCGGAAGAGGTCGCCGACCGCATCGAGCACTTTGTGTGCCGCGTCGGCGCACCCCGCGCGCTCCACGCGGAGCTCATGGCCGCCCACTTGTTTGGCGACAATGCCGACGCCAAGAAGGCCATGGACGAGCTCGCGCTGCTGTTCGGGTACCTCGACGCCATGGGCGTGCTCGACTATGTCTCGTTTGACCTCAGCCTCGCGCGCGGGCTCGACTACTACACGGGTCTCATCTACGAGTTTGTGCTCACGAGCCCGGAGCACAACGTCGGCTCGATCGCTGCCGGCGGCCGCTACGACAACCTCGTAGGCATGTTCTCGGCGACGGGCCAGCAGATCCCGTGCGTTGGTGTGAGCATGGGCATTGAGCGCATTTTCGGCATCCTCCAGGCCCACGCCGAGAAGCACAGCACGGTCGCGACGCCGCCGTCGCAGGTGCTGGTCGCGTCGACCGGCGGCACGCTCGTGCTGCCGCGGCTCGAGCTCTGCAAGGAGCTCTGGCGCGCCAACATCTCGGCCGAGATCATGCAGATCGAGAACCCCAAGTTCACCAAGCAGCTCCACTACGCGCTCGAGGCCGGCATCCCGTTCATGGTCGTCGTGGGCGAAGACGAACTGGCCAAGGGCGAGGTCAAGATCAAGGAGATGCTCTCCAAGGACGAAGTCACGGTCAAGCGCAGCGAGCTCGTGGCCGAGCTGCTGCGCCGCAACTGCCCCACGACCGACACGCTCAGCGTCTAAGTAGTAGGAATAACGCAAGAATGGACGAGAGAGAGTAACGTCGGGGTCACCCATCACCGAGCCTATGGTTTTCAGTTGGTGAATATACACACTCGCCGCTTTTTTGTTTGGATCGTTCCGGTCACTGTCACTGGCTGATTGATTGTACCAGTTCAGAATGTAGTACCAGTTTCGCCAAGCGACGCCGCCTCTGCAAGCGTCACACGCGACGACATGCCGCTCGCTACGGCTCGTGTTGGTGCCGTCAAGGCGGCGGCGACGCGCGCTGCGATCATAAGGAAGAAGACGTCTCCTCCAGCACCACCAGTACCCGCCACCATCGACGTTCCTTCGGAGAAGCAGCCCGCCGAGACGCGCGCGCCAACTGCCGCCGAACCACAGCAGGACCAACAGCAGCAAATCAAGAGTGGTTCCTACATTGGGCCCATCGCTACGACAGCCCTCGTGAACGATGAGGAGCCCAAGTACCGCGGGAACGTCGGGTTCCGAGAGCCTCACCAGGACCAGAACCAGCGTCATCATCCCGCCGTGATGCTCGAGTCCATGGACCGCAAGGCCCGCGAGCTGTGCGACGACACGCGGCGTCAGTACGAGCTGCTGCTCGCGCGGCTCGAGGCACAGCACGAGCGCCAGCTACAGGTGCTACGGCATCAGCTCAAGGAACTCGTGGCCACGTCGATCCCGCTCGCAGAACACCGCCAGGCACTGAGCGAACTGGCGCGCGCCCACGAGCGCGACACGCGCGCGCTGGTGCGCGTCCACGATGAGGAAGCCGCGGCGCTGCGAGTGCGCTACAAGCAGATCGCGAGCGAGCAGCAGCTGCGCCGCGGCCGCGCGTTCCAGGACGAAAAGGACCAGCTCCTGGAGACCATGGCACAGCTCGAGATGGACCGCAACGCCGCGCTCCGGCAGTGGCGTGAGGAAGAACTGGGGGTCCTGAGCGTGCAAAAAGAGCTCGAGGACGAGCGCCACGCGCACGACCGCACACAAACCAAACTGCAGGAGGCGTGCCAGCATCTCGTCGCGCTCAAGGCGCAGCTTCCCAAGCTCGACCGGCTGGCCAAGAAAGTCAAAGACGAGCGCGCGGCCCACACGGCGGCGCGCGCGCAGTGGCAACAGCAACAGCAAGAGACCAGCGACACAACCCACGAACTCAGCACGCGTGTGAGCGTACTGGAGGCGGAGCGGACGCACGCGCGCGCGGCGAGCCAGACCCAGCAAGACGAGCTGGCACGCGTGCAGGTGCAGTGTGCTTGCAGTGTGATGTGGGTGGTCACGTACTGGATGGAGAGTGTGTGTGTATATATGTGTGTGTGTGTAGAGTACACTGGCGGCGCGAGAGGCGCAGGCGAGCGAGCTCCAGCGCGCGCTCGCTGAGAGCGCTGCGAAAGAGACGCTGTTACGCGAGTTCCGCGCGAGCGAGCGCGACGCGTTCGAGCAGCAGCGCAGCGCGTGGCGCGACACGCAGACGCGGCTCGAGGGCCACGAGCGCGATGCGCGGCAGCAGATCGTGGCGCTGCAGCAAGAGAAGCAGGCGCTGACGGCGCAGTGCGAGGTGCGTGGTGCGGCAGGCATCTCTGTGTGTGGGACGTGAGTGTGACGACCGTGGATGTGTCGGTGCCGTTGGAATGCAGCGCCTCACGCAGGACGTGACGCGGGCCGCGAGCGAGGGCGAGCAGCACGTGGCGGCGCTGCGCGAGAAGCTGCGTGTGCTGCGCGCCAAGCACGGCGTCGTGAAGCAGCGCGCCGCGCAGGTAGAGGCGGCGCTGGCCGAGCGGCGCGAGGACGAGCGCGTCGACGGCCTGCTCTTCTCTGGTGGTGGCGGATCTTCCCGTGGACGGCGGTGAAGTGAATCGTGATTGCGTGAATGAATGTCATCAAAGTGTAGCCATGTCTCTGTCGGGAGCTGCTGTGGCGCCGAGTCGGGGCTAGTTCCCTGTGAAAGTCGATAGAAGTGACTTCGAGAAAATTCTAGAGTCATCGTGGCAGTGCCATGCAGGTCCAAAAGTGGCTGGCTGTCCTGGCAGCCTGCGACGTAACGACCTAGCGGAGTCTCCACGTGGCCGATGGGGGGCACGGCTGCCAAGTTGGCAGTAGGCTGGGTGGGGACTCGACGGGTTGAAGGCTTCTAGGTGGTGTGTCTGTGTGGGTCGTGGTGGAAAGAGCGTCATGGGGAGCTCTCGAGCGGATGCTGTCGACGGACCCGCGCGGACCACCGCGCCACTGACGTCGTCCGGAGTCGACCGCCTCCTGACCTGCTGTTTGTATCGGATCCAGGTATCGGATCCAGGAGGCAAGGGCGTGGGACATGGGAAGTTTCTTGATTAGTCTGTTTTGATCGGTATAGAAAGGGTATCTCAATATCGGAGTGTTTGGCGCTGCTGGGGTTTTTTCGTGGGGGCCCTTGGCGTTTTGGAGGGGGCGGTTGTGTGGTGGTTCTAGAACCACGCACTCGCTCACTTCTCTCTCTCTCTCTCGGCGGCGCGTGGCATCCAGCGGAGACAGGCAAGCGGAAGCAGCAGCAACTCCCCTTACTTCCCCTTTCTCTCCCTTTCCCCATCGCCACCTTCATCACCATGTCGGTCATCGGATTGGACTTTGGCAACACGGACTGCGTCATCGGCCAGGCCAAGCGCGGCGGCATCGACATCATCCTCAACGAGAACTCAAACCGCAAGAACCCGTACGTTAGAGGCCCTTTCAAAGCAGTCTATCCTGTGCGCGAGGGGGAGGTAGGCTAATGATCTCTGTCTGTATATACGATAGGAACCTCGTGTGCTTCCAGGGCAAGCAGCGCTTCATCGGCGAGGCCGCCGTGAGCGTCGCGCGCGCGCACTTCAAGAACACGGCGACCGACATCAAGCGCCTCATCGGCCGCAAGTTCAAGCACCCGGAGGTCCAGAAGGAGATCGCGCAGCTCGCGTACAAGTGCGTCGAGCTCCCGAACGGCGACGTCGGCGTCGTGCTCAACTACAACGACGAGCCCGTGACGTTCACGTGCGAGCAGATCGTCGCGATGATCCTCAACAAGATGCAGAACATCGCAGCCACCGCGAACGAGGGCGTGCGCCCGGCCTACACGGTGCTCTCGTGCCCGGGCTTCTACACGGACGTGCAGCGCCGCGCGCTGCTCAACGCCACCAAGATCGCCGGCGTCAACTGCCTGCGCCTGCTCAACGAGCACACGGCCGTGGCACTCGCGTACGGCATCTACAAGTCGGCGCGCAACCTCTTCCACGAAAGCGAGCCGCAGCACGTCATGTTCATCGACATGGGCCACGCGAGCTACACGGTCTCGATCGTCGCGTTCGTGCAGGGCAAGCTCCAGGTCAAGGCCGCGACCTTTGACCGCTTCCTCGGTGGCCGCGACTTTGACTATGCGCTCGCCGAGGACGTGGCCGCGCAGTTTGAGGCCAAGTACAAGGTCAACGCGCTCAAGGACGCCAAGTCGCGCACCAAGCTACTCAGCGGCTGCGAGAAGGCCAAGAAGAACCTCTCGCCGCACGGCGTCACGGCCACGTACCTCAACATTGAGAGCCTCGCCGAGGACCGCGACTACAGCGGCCAGGTTACGCTCGAGCGCTTTGAGGAGCTCATCGCGCCACTCTTGGCGCGTCTCGAGGACCCAATCCAGCGCGCGCTCGCCGACGCCGGCATCGACAAGTCGCAGCTCGCGAGCATTGAGATTGTCGGCGGCGCGACGCGTGTGTCGAGCGTCAAGCGCAAGCTCTCGGATATCTTGGGCCTCGACAAGGACGCCCAGAACTATGGTCTCAGCACGACGCTGAACGCCGACGAGTCGGTCGCGCGTGGCTGCGCGCTCCAGTGCGCGATCCTCTCGCCCGTGTTCAAGGTCAAGGAGTTCCACATTGCCGACAAGACGCACTTCCCCGTCCGCGTATCGTGGGAGGATGGCAACGCCTCGGCCGCGACGCCCATGGAGACTGGCGACGACGACGAGGACGTCAACATGGACGCCGGTAGCGACAACACGCTCGTGATCTTCGACCGCAAGGACGAGTACCCGAAGACCAAGCGTATCACGTTCCGCCGTGACGCGTCGTTTGCGATTGATGCGGCCTACGACGAATCGGCCAAGGCCTTTTTGCCGCCGGACTATGTGCTCACGCTCGGCAAGTACACGATCTCAGGCATCCCGGCCGGCGAGAAGGGCGCTGACGTGCCCAAGATCCGCGTGAACGTGACGCAGGACCTGAACGGCATCTTCTCGGTGGCCTCGTCGCAGCTCATGCAGGAGGTCAAGGAAGAGGAGAAGCCCGCCGAGGAGGGCAAGGAAGGCGAAGAGAAGGCCGCTGAGGACAAGCCGGCCGAGCCCAAGAAGAAGCGCTTCCGCAAGGTCGAGCTCAAGGTCGACGCCGACGTTGCCGGCCTCTCGCCTAAGGAGATCACGGCCGCGACCGAGCAGGAGCTCGCGATGGCCCACCAGGACCGCGTGATCGAGGAGACGTTCAACAAGCGCAACGAGCTCGAGAGCTTTGTGTACGACATGCGTGCGCACATTAGCGACCGCCTCGCCGAGTACATCTCGGACAGCGAGAAGGCCTCGCTCGAGGACAAGCTCACGGAGGTCGAGGACTGGCTCTACTCGGACGAGGGCTTTGACAGCATCAAGTCGGTGTACCAGGCCAAGCTCGACGAGCTGCGCAAGCTCACGTCACCGGTCGAGTTCCGCGCGGCCGAGAGCACGGAGCGCGGCGCCGCCACGGCCGAGCTCCAGAACGTGCTCGAAGAGTACAAGCGCATGGCTAACTCGTCGGACGCGCTCTACGCGCACTGGTCGCCGGAGGACCGCGAGAAGCTTCGCAAGGCCGCGACCGACGCCGAGGCCTGGCTCTTTGACGAGCTCGCCAAGCAGAGCAACCTCAAGCCCACGGACGCGCCCGTGCTGACCTCGACGATCATCGGCAGCAAGATCGTGGCCGTGCGCGCCGTCGCGCTACCGATCGTGACCAAGCCCAAGCCGATGCCCAAGCCGGAGGCGCCCGCGGCGCCCTCGGCCGAGGAGAAGGACGGCGGCGACGCCAAGGAGGGCGACAACATGGATCTGGACTAGGTATCATCGTGGATGATGCTAGGACATTTGGTCGTGACCCCCCTTCTTTCTCCTTGCCGTTGGAAGGTAAGGCTGAAGCGCATTTTCATTTTGGGTTGGTATTGTATTCCGAAAAATGGTAGCCACTTCGACAGCGAAACAGCGGCTCAGTTTAGATTCCGTACATATTCCACCTGAATATTACAAAAAAATCGTGCGCTGAATGAACCTAGAGAACGAGAGCGAACCTGGATTTCCTTTGATAAGTGCGCTTTAGGTTCGCATTCACCATTTCCCCGCATCGCCAAGGGTTTGGCCGGAAACAGCGCATCGAGAAGCTATAAGTTCACTCGGACGCGCCACGGCCTCCCCTTTCTCTCTTTCTCTCTTTCTCTCTTTCTCTCTATCCAACCCAACGTCATGGCGAGGTGCGTGGTGCGGAGGCAAGGTACTCTACTATCTACCTGCGCTGACGCTTGTTCTCTCTCTCTCTCTCTCTCTTTCTTTAAAGTGGTGGCGTCGAGTTCAAGCGCGTGCAGGAGACGGAAGAGGAGTTCCAGAAGGGCCCGCTGTCGGTGCTCATGCACAGCGTCAAGAACAACTCGCAGGTGCTCATCAACGTGCGCAACAACCACAAGCTGCTCGCGCGCGTCAAGGCCTTTGACCGCCACTGCAACATGTACGCTGTCAACTTACGAATTGGACTGGGATTGGCAGGGGAACTCACACCACTAATGGGTAATGTATGTAGGGTGCTAGAGAACGTCAAGGAAATGTGGACCGAGGTCCCCAAGTCGGGCAAGAAGGGCGCCAAGCCCGTGAACAAGGACCGCTTCGTGAGCAAGATGTTCCTCCGCGGCGACTCGGTCATTCTCGTGCTGCGCAACCCCCACGCATAGGATCGCTTGCTCAGACTCCCACTACGTCGTGAATGCTCTTTCGCTGCAACGTAGCACCTCACCCACACACACCCCACACGCGGTTGGTTCTTGTCGCTTTTCTTTTTGTACGGTTACGAAATGTGGTGGTGGCAACAAGCCCCTGCCCTGCCTGGTGGGAGCTGTTTTGTTGCTATGTCGACGCTGCTATCCTCATCATATCTATACGTTTTCCTTGTTTGCACGCGGCGCGTGTGCTTCTGCCTCACTTATACCGCCGTCGACGGCGTCAGCGACTTGGGCTGCAACAGCTTCTGCGGCGACGCCGACAGGTCCACGGTCCGGCCGTTGGGCGGCGCTTCGGACGCCACCGCCGAGGCAGTGGCGCCGCTGCTCCCGCTGCTCACGTCGTTCTCTTCTCGGTGGGACAGCGAGGCCGGCGCCGCGGACGACGCGTCCGGGATGGAAGGCCGGATGTCGATTGCGATCTCGGCCAGCTCGGGCAGGGGTCCCACCGTCGGGCGCGGCGCCACGATTGGCGGAAGCGCCGACGTGCTTCGTTCCACCTGCGGAGGCACGGCCACGGGCACAGGTGGTGGTGCCACGGGCCCCGTCGTCGCCGGCGCGGTCGTCGTCACACTGGCAGCTGGTGCCACCGAGGAGGACGCGCGCGCCGGCGCGCTGATCGGTGGCTCTGTTAGGTAGATGCCCGATCGACCACCCGAGGGCGCCGAGTTGGGCGCGGGCGAGGACCCTGGGCTCTCCGGTACGGCAGCGTCCGGGTGGAACGCACAGACGTCTTCAAAGATGAGCTCTTGCAGCTTGGCCTTGGTGAGCTCATGGTTCTCGAATGCAAAATCAAAGGGCGTGTCACACGTCTTCTCCTGCGACGGATCGCGCACAGCACTCAGATACGGGTGTTCGAGGGCCTCAGCGATCGTGATGCGCTTGCGGGGGTCGAACACGAGCATCTTGTCCAACAGATCGAGGCACTGTGCCGACGCGCGCGGATAGACCGACGACAGCGGCACCTTCGGCTTCTTGGGCTGGCGCAGGATGAAGCGCTTGGCCTTGGGGTTTGTGATAAAGTCAAGCGAGTCTTCCGAAGGTGAGCCGATCACGTCCATGATGATCTTGAGCTGGTGCAGGTAGTCGTGGCCCGGGAAGAGCGGGCGGCGACCGAGCATCTCGGCCAAGATGCAGCCAATCGCCCACACATCGACCTGCTTGTCGTATTTCGAGGAAAGCAGGAGCTCAGGCGCACGATACCAGCGCGTCACGACGTACTCGGTGAGTCCCGAGTCCAGGCCGTGGACACCTCGTGCGAGACCGAAATCACAGAGCTTCAGGTCGCAATCCGAGTTCACGAGGACGTTGGACGGCTTGAGGTCCCGGTGCAGCACGTCGGCCGAGTGCACGTAGTGGATTGAGAGCAGCATTTGGTACAAAAAGTACTGAATATGGTCGTCGCTGATGGACTGGTTCGAGTGGATCACGCGGTGCAAGTCCGTCTCCATGAGGTCGGATACGATGTACACGTCGTTGAAATCGTGGAGCGACGGCGGGCGAATGAGGTCGACCAGATTCACCAAGTTCGGGTGATTCAGGTGGCGCATTAACCGGATCTCGCGCAGGATTCGCTTCGCGTCGATCAAGTCGTTGAAGGCGTTCGGGACGTTCTTGATGGCCAGTGCTTGGCCCGTCTCGGTGTCGCTCGCGGCGATGACGCAGCCGTACGCACCTTGGCCCACGGCCTTGATCATTTGATACCTTCTCGGCACATCGAACGTCGTGTTGCCGACGCGGAACTGGTGGTTGTCGCGTCGTGTGTCGCGGAAGGAGAAGCCGCGCGCGATCGCGGACCGCTGGCTCGAGGAGTGGATAAGCGAGCTCGCCGGTCGAATCTGCGGCGTCGGTGCGCCGGCGCTCAGTCCGGGGGAGCCTTCCATCACACCACCGGTGCGCGAAGACTCTAGCGACGCACTCGAGCTCGGAGCCGTCGAGGCGTCAAAGCTGATGCTCAGCTGCACGCGGCCGCACGAAAACTTGGTCTCGCTGGCCGACAGGAGCGTGTACCACTGCGGCACGGCACCGCGAGCGATGTCCGAGTGCAGCACACTCTCGCGCACGGTACGCGACGTGCTCGCGAGTGCGAGGAACGGCACCAGGTTGACCTTGGCGACACCCACGACTTCTTCGACTTCCCGGCCCAGTTCGTCTTCGCGCACTTCCCAGGCCTCGATGAGCATGAAGCAGGGCTTGCCGCGCGACGAGCCCTTGAAGGGCAACTCGTGCGTGGAATTCCACTTGGGGTCGGGCACTTCGTCGGGCTCGCACAGGCGCGTCTTCGCGAAACAGCTCGCGGACGACGTCGGCGCGTACACGTTGGTCTTGCCATCCGTGAGAAGGCGCAGGCCCAAGAAAACGCGGCGCCGCGGCAGCGGCGTGCTCTCGTTTGTGCTGCTGCTGCTGTCGTCGCTGAACTCCTCTTCCGTCGGAGGAAGCCCGCCACCGTTGCTGGAGATCTGTTCGCCGCGAAACACCACGACGTGGAGCGTTCCCTCCGGGTTGTCCTGGCTCGAGTTGCCGATCACCGCGGCCATGGGCAGCGACAGGCTGGACGTGGCGTTGCAGCCAAACACGGCCGAGGCCGCGACGGGGTCGGCGTGGATCGTGAGGCTCTTGACGCGTCCGTCGGGCGCGAACTCGATCGTGTGCTGCCACTGCTGCGTGAACTTGCGCCCGTTGTCGCGGTTCTTCATGGTCTCGCGGCCAGCGACGACGGCCGTGTTGCCTTCTTTCGCCTGAGCAATGTCGGTCACGAAGAACGACGTGAACTCGACGGTCTCGTAGAGAATCGAAAAGAAGTGGAGCACGCCGTCGAGCCCGTGGTACTCGCCCCAGAAGGGCACGGTTGGCGCGTAGTTGGACGTGAGCACGACGTCCCGCGAGAGCTTCGGGAAGAACTGCGGCGATGACGAGTGGGAGATGAGCAGCTCACGGAACGCAAAGTAGAAGCTGCGCAGGTCCACCTGCGTGGGCGACGGCTGCACGCCACTAACTGAGGCGGACGCACCCAGGAGCGAGCGGTCAAGCGAGTGCTTGACGCCTTCGTCGATCGCGGCTTGCATCATTTCGACCCACATGTCCTTTTCGAGCTCGGTCGAGCAGCACAGGTGGAACAGCTTGTGGCCCTTGGTCTCGATGAGGAAGCCGTGCGCCTTGCCGTAGTTTTCCGGGCGCACCTTGGAGATTATCATGCGGCCGCGCAGATTCCGGCCGCTGCGCGCCTCTTCCTTCGAGTTGTAGTATGTCAGCGTCGCGCCGTCGAGTACGAGGTACCGCTCCTCCCAGCGCGGCAGCCAGTCGCCCTTCTTGCGCACGTAGCCTTCCCAGTGCACTTCATGGTTCACGACGGGCGCGCCGTCGGCCATGCTCGCGCCCGAGGCCTCGAGGAAATCGTCCGGGTGTGCCGACGGAAGCGTGCGGAGCGACCGCGGCGCAGCGGACGCGGCGCTGCGCTGGGACTGCGGCTGTGCCGTGGACGTTTGGGACGACGGCGGCTGGGACGACAGCGGCTGAGACGACGGCGGCTGGGACGACGATGGTGGCGCCTGCTGTGCGCTGACGCTGACGCTAGCGTCCGGGGCGGCCGTGCCGTTGGTCTGCTGGTCCATGACTGATGTCGCTGTCGCTGTAGTGGTCGGAAGATCCGGCTCGCCTTCGTCAGTCAGTCGGACGGATGAGAGAGAGCGAGGGAGAACCAATCTGGTTGTCTGTGTGTGCTTGGGAGAACTAACTGAATCTGATGCTCGCTGCCGTGGCGTCGCGTCGCGCGGGTGACGACGGTCGGCAGACCCACAGAGGAGAAAGACGGACGGACGGGAGGGAGATCAGATGACCCCAATGCGAGCGAGCGAGAAGCTACGGCGACGGGCGTCCAAGGGGAGGGAACCACCTGCGGAGCGGCTGTGTCGATCTGACGTTTCTCCCCGGAGCACACCACACTGCTCTCTCACACAACAACACACCACAGACAATCCGGATACGAGAGGTGGTCCGTATCCGGATGGCGACGCCCCAAAGACTGACTCGATCTTGATTAGGCAACTTATCCTTGTAGCGTTGCCCAATAGGGGGATACGCAGACTAACTTTAGGATCTCGAAACGCCGCACATGGCACGTGGAGATGCGCTCGCTAATCTAATCTCATCCATGGTGCTGTGGGAGGAGAAATGGCCACTGTCCTGTCAGCCCCGGACGCGCGCACGCACCTCCCTCGCTCACACGACACTACGGTCGATCTTGAAAGCGCCATGGCCGCCGCGACGGCGGAGCTGAAGATGGACCTGGGCCTCGCGGACGACGGCCACGAAGGAGGCGACGAGGGCGAGGGCTGGTTCGACGCGTTCGTGGCTATCAACCAGCGCTGGCTTGGCAGCTATGCGCGCCTGAACCCGTCGTTCGGCGTGAGCCCGTCGCTGCTGGAGCGCAACAGCCTCTGGATGAACACGCACTTCCAGAAGCAGCGCATGATCACGTCGCCGCTCTCCAAGCAAGGTGTGTATTGGGGGTTGTGCATGTGCACGATGGCAGCATCCAGGGGCTTCATGTACTCACTATGATACCCACACGCCAGCCAAGACGCTACTCTCGCACCACCAGAAGACGGTGCTTTCACGGCTCCGGTCTGGCGGCAGCGGCGGCGCGGCGCCGAGCGAGTCCGAGTGGTCCACGTCGCTCGTCGAACCCATCGCCGCGCTCATGTTCGCGGCGTCCGCCGACCGCTGTCCGGAATACCAGATCGTACGTGACAGTTCATGAGCTTTCAGGTCATGATGATGTGTGCTGATAGCTAGGGGTGCTGCAGGAAAGTTTGCTGACGGAGGCGCTCGAGCTGCTGCAGAGCCGCCCGCTGCGCGCGCTCGCGCTGTGCTCCGGTACGTCATCCCCTCCATTTGTCCGTGAAATCTGGCGTGACGGATAGTGACAGAGTCGTATTATCTGTAGGCTTTGCAGGCTGCGTGTTTCGCTTCCTCACGGCCTCGACGGAGATAAGCAAGCGAGTACGTTGCCTTCGATCCAAGTGTTTCCCCTCAGGGATGGCTGAGTGGATTATAGTGACATACTGGTTTGTGCTGCTGCGGTAGATCCTCACATTGCAGCTGTTGGTGTTGCTGGCAACTGATGACGCGTCCGCCGCCGTGCATTCCTGCAAGATCGCCGCGCAAGGCCACTTGTGGCAGCCCAACATGTTCATCTACACGCTCCAGAAACGCCACTGCGACAACGAAACGATCTGCGACCTGGCAGCTAAATTGATCGCGCTGTTCTCGGGCGAGATGCCCATCGCGTCCCCCATCAAGATCGACTCGGCTCGATACGAGATCGACGAAAACAGCCTCGAGTATTCGTCGGTTTGGAACCCGCCGCCGTCTCGATCGGACCCGTCGCCGGCCAAGCGCACACCCACCCTGCCCACGATTGGCAGCGCGGCCCCAAAGAAGGCGAGCATGTCGCCGCACCGCCCGACGACCACGATCTCGTCGCTGTACGTGGGAAGCCCGTCGCCGTACTCGTCGAACGTCATTCTGCCCATCGCGCGACCGCCGCCGTCGGCCTCTGAACAGGCACGACGGTCGCTCATTTACAGCACGCCCAAAGAGAAGGCATTCGCGGGCGATCCCAAGCGGCGGTGCTTGACTCCGAACATTATCGAAGTCAAGCGGGAGCCATCGGTGTCGAGCGACCTCGACTGGATGGAGAACACGTCGCCGCCTCGGTCTCCGACCACGCCACGAGCAGAGAAGACACCCATTGTGCTCTCTGAAAAGTACTCGTGGAATCCGGACTGCATCAACTCAGTGAGTGGCTTCGAGTGGTGGTGGCGGTCACTGCCGCAGCACCACGCGAGTCTGGAGCCGACCCAGAAGCTGAAAATGGTCACCAAGGCGGCCGTCCGCCTCCACACCAAGGGCGAATGGGAGCGCGCGGTGGAGCTGTACCTGTTGGCGCTAACGATGAACGTCAACGACGAAGTCGCGTTTCGCGTGCGCGTGAATCTAGGCTGCGCGTACGAAGTGGGGCGCGAATTCGGCGCGAGCGAAGCCGAGTTCCGCGCGGCTCTCCATATCAACCAGGAGGACCCCTACGCACGATTCAAGCTAGGGTCGTCGCTCAAAGAACTCGGTCGATTCGACGAGGCGGCCGTGGCGTACGAAGCAGTGCTCGGCGCATATCCGCAAGCCAAAGAGGCCCTTGAGCAGCTTGAGCAGTCGAGGCAGGAGCAGCTCAAACGCGAAGAAACAGAGCGAGCGGCACTGGCCAGCGCCCGCACGGCCCGCTCGCCGTCCAAACCGGGGCGTCGCCTGCATTCGCGAGGGAACGCTCTTAGTGCCAGCTTGCCTCGGATCACGAAACCGACTTCGCCTGCGCCATCACCGAGGCCAGAAAGTGAGGCTCGCGCTCCCCCCGTTAATGGCACTCCTCAGTGTGCTGCATCCGCCACGAGCGGCGTGGATGAAATGGAGCCCACGGACTTGATCTCGCGTATCGAAGCGAAAGGCCACGAGAAGAAAGTGGACCTGCGCGCCACGCTACGAGTGATCGACGCGGATGCGACCGGCCGTATTCGCCTTCCGGCGCTGGCCAAACTGCTCGCGGCACTGTGCGACCTCGACGAGCCCACGTTCCTTGGATGGCTTCCGCACGCGGCTGTGTGTGTGGACGCCAATGACGTCGTCCATTACGACGCCCTGATCGATGCACTTGAGATCGACGCTAAGAGGAAACGCGGACGGGATCCAGACCACGCGCGCCAGTGGTTTAATCTCATCGAGACGATCAAGCACGAAGAAGCCGGTTTCTACCGTGATGCACAGCCAAGAAAGGCTCCTAAGGACAGCGGAGGGGAAGACTCGGCGTTACCGCGGGAAGAAGTGCGAGGTACGGCTTGCACGTCCGATGATCAAGTCGACGTTGAGCCGTCAAGCAAAGGGGAAGGCCCGCGCGAGCAAGACTTGGCCGCCGGCAACGATGCCAAGGCGGCGCCCACTCGATCGTCCACCGTGGAAGCAGTGGGCGGCTACCACGCGGTCTCGGCACGAACCGACGCCAAGCGCGAGCGCGCGCGGCAAGAGACCATCTTGCGCGCCGAGCGATCGCGCGTCGTCGCGCGCAAGCACTTGCACTGCGTCAAGGCGCTGCAGGACATCGCCACGCGCGCGCGGCGCTACCTCGCGGAGCAGTACGTCGAACGCGAGCAGCAGCGGACTTTGGAGAGCGAGCCCGACGCGCAGCGCGACGATGTCGCCAATGAGGCCCCTCCAACCCAACATCGTGACAACCCGCCAGCGCTAAGTGAGCCAACGGTGGTCACTGACCGCGAGGTGGTCGTCGTCGCTGTGGTTGCGTCCCCAGACGGCGTGGACGGCCCTGCGGCTCCAACCGGTGGCGCTTTGGAACGCGCAGCAGAATCGGAGCCAGAGGTGAGCCATCCACAGCAGCAGCAGCAACGAGAGGCGCAAGGACAAGACAATGCCCACGCAGACGGTGCCGCGGTATTGCAGGCACCACTGCTAGAAGCACCCAGCGGCAGTCCACCCACGGCCTCCGTCAGTGCGCGGGTCGTGGAGCGCGCACTGGCTGCGGCCACGCGACGCGTGGTCGTCGCGCGGGGCGTTGCGCAGCTGCAGCAGCTCGCGCAGGCGCTGGCCGCGCACGTCGTGCCGGCGACGCTGGGGCAGCTCGTGGCGCTCTCGGCTGCCCCATCCACCGTCGATGGACCGGCGCCACAGGATGAATAAAATAGATCCGGAGCATTTCGTCTGGACGGCTTGTCACCTGCATGACGTCCCGACTCGGGTGAACCCACTTGCAGATGACGTCGCCTGTGTCGATCTCTTGTTCTCTCTTTTATTCTGTCGCGGATAGTACGATTCGCCCATCAATCGTGCTGCTCGCCGTGTTTGTGTATCCGGCGGATGGGAATTCCACTGCTTCCAGCACAGGCAGCTCACTCGCCGATTCTTCCCCCGGTGCTTCTGTCCGTGAGCTAGATGCACGCCGCCATGCTCGCCGCGATCGCGCCGCTGCCGCTGTCGCTTACGTCCACGCGCACGCCCTTTACCAATGGCCGTGGTGTGGGTGTGTCACCGCTTCGCCCGCTCGCGCTCAGCGCGGCCGCCGCTACCACCAAGACCCAGCAGAGCGAGAGCCCGACGCTCAAGTTGGTGATCGGCGCCGGCGTGACGCTCGGGTACGAGTTTGCGCTGGGCCACTACCTCGAGTTCATCAAGATCATGAAGCAGACAAACCCGGGCGAGTCGTACGCCGTGCTCACGCGCCGCATCGTTCAGTCCAAGGGCATCGTTGGCATCTGGGACGGTTTCTTCCCATGGGGCGCGATCCAGGGGCTCGCCAAGGGCTCCGTGTTCTCGTGGGCGCATGCGCTCTCGCGGCAGACGCTCCAGCCGTTCGTCGTGGACGCGACCATGAGCAAGGACGTCGCCGAGGTGCTCGCCGGTGGCATTGGCGGCGGCTTCCAGGGGCTCGTGCTCAGCCCGACGCTGCTGCTCAAGACGCGCGTGATGACCGACCCAGTCTTCCGCCAGCGCATGACGCCCGTCGAGACCTCGCTCAAGTCGCTCCAAGTCGGCATGAAGGTCATCAACAACGAAGGCGTCGCGGCGCTCATGAAGGGCTCGATGGTCTTCTCGCTCAAGCGCGTCGCCGACTGGTCCACGCGCTTCTTCTTCTCGGTCGAGGCCGAGCATTTCCTGTTCAAGCGCGAGAACCCAGACGCCGTGCTCAACAACAAGCAGAAAATCGCGGCGTCGCTCGTCGGTGGTGGCTTCAGCGCGCTGCTCACGCTGCCCATCGACGTCATGGTCGCGCAGATTCAGCAGGCCTCCAAGGCCGGCGCCAAGGTGTCGGTCGTCGACACGTTCCGCAGCGAGTACAAGCGCGGCGGCATGAAGCAACTCGCGGGCTTCGCGACCACGGGCTTCGTGGTGCGTCTCGCGCACGTGAGTTTCACGACCATGATCATGAAGACCGCGACTAGCATTATTTACGAGGCTTACGAGGCGCGCCAGGACTTTTGAGCGGCGTCAATGGTCGAGCGTGCGCGCATGTGTGCAGTGGTGAAAATGGTGAAAAAATGCTACTGTCGGTTTGTCTTGTGCTTTTTGTGTGGTGCGGTTCACGCGTCGGGTGTGTTTGCAGTGTCGTGGTCCAGGAACGATGGATACCGCCGCAGTATATACGCCTCGGCCTTGCCCATACGCTCGTAGTCTGCGTCTGCTTCGTGGTCATAGCTACACAACAGCGTGATCAGAACGAATCGCTGTTGGGGTACACTATATCGCCCACAGACGTACCCCATGAGGTGGCACACGCCGTGCGCCAACAGGATCGGCATGCGCGTCTCCAGCGACTCGACTTCGTCTTCTTCCGGGTCGTCGCACTGTCGCTGCACATATGGCAGGCTGATGTATATATCACCGAGATAGCGGTCTTCGCGGGTGTGCACTTTCGGGAAGCGTCCTGGTCTAGAGATCTGCAACGATGCAAAATGAAAACTCGCTGCAGTATGGAGGCAATCGACACTACTGCACGGTAACGGCACCTTGTGAGCAGGGAACGAGAGGATATCGGTCGGTCGGTTCTTGTTGCGATACTTGTGGTTCAAACGCTGGATGTGGTCATCAGTCGTGAGCATCAAGCCGACGTCCCTGGTGGTACACACGCACATGCACTCACGTGTGAGGCGCCTCGCGTCACAGCGGCGTCTAGCAGCGTAGTTATCGAATGGCACGCACCACGGTCCGCCAGGACAGTTAATTGACCACACCATGGCCTTGAGCTGGGCGTCCACGCGCGCCACCGACACGGCGTAGCGACCGAGCGACGCCGCGAGCCCTCGCGCGATCTGCACCATTTACGAGGATCGCAACCCCGAAGTTGCTCACGCGTCGAGCCGAAGCAGTGAAAGCAGCGCTTTAATAGCCAATTGTAATCTATATTTTCACCAAGTACGACCAGTAAGTGTTTTCATTGGCCAAATGTTTTAACGCTTCTGGATTGGTCAAAATTAAATTTATAGTGTCAAACCAATGGAATCAAGAATTCAAGTGACTCACCCACACACTTACCACAAGAACGATCTCCAAGCGTCACTTCAGAATCCCCGTCAAATGCGTGGTGACTCCAAGCAGAAGCAAGGCGGCGCGTGACGCTCCGCTGTCATATTAAAGCGTTCGCTCCGCCGTTTGTGCATTCGCGCCACCATCAGAACAGGAAACTCACGTTGAAGTTCTCCAACAGCGTTAGATCCGACTGCGCAGTCACACCGCAGCCATGCCAGGAAGGTGACTTCCCGTGAAAGTGCCCGCCCCACAGGGCGACGCTCACGCATCAAAATATGGGTCGCAGTGGGGTCTTGGGACACCCCCTTCGATACTCCGGATGTATCGCCGTCGGTCCAAGAGACGAGCGGTGCAGGGCACGGGGGTCCACATGAGAAGAGCCATTGCACATTGTGTCAGTATTCCTTGGCCTCTGCGTAAACGTACTACGTATCTCTATGTGAGGGTCATTATGAAAAGACGGACTGATTGCCATGACAAATAGCAAGTTCTGATCAATTACGACGGGGATATATTTTAAAGGGTTGCGCTAATGCCAGGGAAAACCGTACTGTCCTGCAGGCTGCTTTGTTTGTTTTGGTGGCAGCCACTTGATGAAACTTGATCCTGTTGCAGTTGCCCATGTGAACCGTCTCGATCCGTGCTGGGGATCTGTTTTGTGGGTCTAAACCCGCCTATCCTATCCCCACTGCGTGAATGACGTCGACGGCCAACTTCAAGCGGGTCCTCCCTGTGGAGGACGAAAACCCACCTGTGAGAATCGCTCAAAATCCCGTCATCATCGCACTGTCGCGTGCACGAGACCCGCGGGTTTTGATGTCGAACCCATGGGTCAGATCGCAGCCCAAACGCGAAGAGATACGCGACGCTCCCTTCCCCCAAGCAGGGACTGAAGCAAAAAGCAGCACAACAATCGCCGCTGTGTTGGTGCTCTCATTTCTCAATTGGCTCGCTGCGTCCACCTCCAAGCCCACCCAGTCAACTCTCTAACTACCATGTCTACCGGTTTCTCTGTCATCCGCACGCCCAACCAGAACAAGGTAATATGTCATGATGATGAAACATTGGGTCGGTGAACCAAGAGCTCATGGGGGAATCTATATTGCAGGGTCTCGCCTTCACGGCGCAGGAGCGCGACGCGCTCAAGCTGCGCGGTCTGCTGCCCGCCGCTGAGAGCTCCATCGAGCTCGAGACCAAGCGCGCGCTCGTGCAGCTGCGCAAGAAGGCCACGCCGCTGGAGAAGTACCTCTTCTTGCAGAGCATGCAGGTGCGTCGGCTTTGGGTGGTTGCCATGCGGCGTCTCTGTTGCCGCGGTCATGTATAAGGTCTACGTGCTGCCACGCTGTGTGGTGTGCCATAGACTCGCGTGACGTGGCAACAGAGTGTGCACTGCAGACGAATGTGTTGTGGACGAGTGAGGGGTGGTGACTGACGTCCGACGGTGCTGCCGATGACGTCACAGGACACGAACGAAGCGATCTACTACCGCATCCTGGTCGAGAACACGGCCGAGTTCATGCCGATCGTCTACACGCCGACGGTTGGACAGGTACGTTTTGGTTTGGGATGATTTGGTGCTTGGCGCTGTGTGATTTGTTGAATGGCGTCATGTTGAACTTTGGGAACGGCAACTCACATTCAGCATTGTCCCTTGCTTGTCCCCAACCTCCACAGGCCTGCTTGGAGTACAGCCACATCTACCGCCAGACGCCGCGCGGACTGTACATCTCGCTCAAGGACATCGGCCGCGTCGCCGAGCTGCTGGACGCCTGGCCGGAGAAGGACATCCGCGCGATCGTCTTCACTGATGGTGTACGTCCACATCAGTACCCTATCTCCCTGCTCATGTTCGCAATGCGCTGACAAGTGAAGGTATATATATGACTGTAGGAACGCATCCTGGGCCTGGGCGACCTCGGCACGAACGGCATGGGCATCCCCGTGGGCAAGCTCGCGCTGTACACGGCGTGCGCCGGCGTGCCCCCGCACATGTGCCTGCCCGTCACGCTCGACTGCGGCACCAACAACGAAGAGTTCCTCGCCGACGAGTTCTACATGGGTCTGCGCCAGAAGCGCGAGCAGGGCCCGCTCTTCGAGCAGCTCGTGGACGAGTTCATGAACGCCGCGAAGGTCAAGTACGGCCCGCAGGTGCTGCTCCAGTTCGAGGACTTTGGCAACTCGACCGCGTTCCACTTGCTGCGCAAGTACGAGAACACGCACTGCACGTTCAACGACGACATCCAGGGCACGGCCTCGGTCGTGCTCGCCGGTCTGCTCGCGGCCGTACCGCTCTCGGGCAAGCCGCTCTCGGAGCACACGTTCGTGTTCATGGGCGCTGGTACGTTGTTTGCTGTTGACACTCTGTTGACCTCTGCTGATACTGATGCGGTGTGTGTATCCATCTGTCTGATAGGTGAAGCCGGTACGGGCATTGCGGATCTCATCGCGCGCGCGATTTCCCACGAGACCGGCAAGACTATTGAGCAGGCCCGCGAGCAGATCTGGCTCGTGGACTCGCGCGGCCTCGTGGTGCTCTCGCGCAAGGCGTCGCTGCAGCACCACAAGTTGTTGTACGCGCACGACGCACCCGAGTGCAAGACGCTGGAGGAGGCCATCGACCGCATCAAGCCCACGGCGCTCATCGGCGTCTGCACGATCGCCAAGGCGTTCTCGAAGGAGGTCTGCGAGAAGATGATCGCGCTGAACGAGCACCCGATCATCTTTGCGCTGAGCAACCCGACCTCCAAGGCCGAGTGCACGGCCGAGGAGGCCTACACGTTCACGGACGGCAAGTGCATCTTCGCGAGCGGCAGCCCGTTCGACCCGGTCGAGTACAAGGGCAAGCGCTACGTGCCCGGCCAGGGCAACAATTCGTACATCTTCCCGGGCATTGGCCTCGCCTGTGTCGGCGCCGGTCTCACCCACGTCGACGATGAGATCATGATCATCGCGGCCGAGACGCTCGCCAAGATCGTGACGCCCGCGGACCTCGAGACGGGTTGTGTGTACCCGCCGCTCTCGACCATCCGCTCGGTCTCGCTGAAGATCGCCACGGCCGTCACCGAATACGTACGTACCACATCGCACAGTGAGGAGTCTGTCGGGTTGATGGTTGTGCTGACAATTGGGGTTTATGTCGCATCTGTAGGGCTACTCGAAGGGCTACGCCACGGTCCCGCGTCCGGCCGACATCAAGGAGTACCTGCAGTCGATCGTCTACAACCCGTAACTTCCCACCTCTCCTGGTTGGCAAGACCAGCTCAACACCGTCGATTGCTCCTCATGAGCCTGTACGAGGTGCCCTTCTTTTTACTTAAAAGTGTCTATGATCGATTGTGTATTGGTTTCCGCCATCTCCTCCGTTAATCCACTTTGATACGTCCACTCAACAGTTCTTCTTTCTTCCACAGTGGTTTGTCTCCACGCCCACTCATTCACTCACTCACTTAGCAACTCCTCGACCATGGCTTTTTGCGCCGCCGAGAGCTTCTTCGGAAACTTGATCTGATGGAGCAGGTGCAGATCGCCGTGCTGCGACGGGTAGTTGTGGTGCGGCATCCCTTCGCCCTGGATCGTGCGCACGTCAAAGGGCTTGGTGATCTCCGCATGTGTAATCGTCACTTTACGATTGTCCAGGTGCAGCACGTGCTTGCGGTACCCGAGCAGCGCCTCCTCCAGCGAGATGTCCATCTCGTAGTGGAGGTCATCGCCCGCGCGGCTGGTTGGAAACAAAGAAGCAAGTAGATTAGAACCCAACCAACATCAACACCAAACGTCAGCCAATGCGTACCGGAAGCGCGGGTGGGGCACCTGATGGAGACGGAAAATTACGTCGCCCGGCACCATGCCGGGGCGCTGCTCGCTTTCGCGCTCAAACACGATCTGGTGGTTGGACGGCATGCCGCGTTCGATCTCGGCGACCAAGTCTTTCTCTTCCTTGACGACCTTGTGGCCGTGACAATGCGGGCAGTGGTGGCGGAAGACCTTGCCTTTACCGCCGCACTTGGGGCACTGCTGCTGCATCTGCACGGTGAAGCCGGGGCCCATGCGCTGCTGCACGAGCACGACACCTTGGCCCCCGCACGTCTTGCACGGCGTCGTCTTGCCGTCTTTGGCGCCCGTGCCGCGGCATTTGCGGCAGATCACGTTGCGCGTGAAGCGTGCGGTCTTCTGCGCGCCGTTGTACAGCTCCTCGAGCGTCACGGCGAGGTCCATGGCAGCGTCGGGCCCGTGCGGTTTGCCTCCGCCGCCGCCGAAAAACGAGTCAAACGGGCTGTGCGCGTGGCCGCCGCCGCCGCTCTTCTCGTCGCGCTCGAGCCCTTCGATGCCCTCAAGGTCGTACACCTGGCGCTTCTGCGCGTCCGACAGCACTTCGTACGCGCGCGCGATCTTGTGGAATCTTTCGTGTGCGTCGCTGTCGCCCGTGTTCTTGTCCGGATGGTACTTGAGACTCAGCTTGCGGTACGCGCGCTTGATCTCGGCGTCCGTTGCCTCCATCGTCAGACCCAGCGCTACATACCCATTCACAACAGGTCGTCAGTGTCTGAACCTCATTGATCAACTGCTGACGACCAGGCACGCACTCTCGTAAAAGTCGTCGTGCGCATGCTCATGGGCCTCTTCCACGTGGCCACCACCGTCGCCGCCAAACCCGCCAAAGCCGAAGGCGCTCGCCTGATGTTGCGGCTGCGAGAGCGTCGCGAGCGCGAGCGCCGCCACGAGCGCGAGCCTGGTCGCGTGCCACATCTCACTTCCTTTTCCACGTGGCGCTTCAATAGTGAGGGGATCCTTCCGAAAATGGTGGTCAAACCAGTGCCCTATTACAGTGGTTTAACTTTTAAGTACGAACATGGAAAGAAGATACATGATCTCTAAGCAGTGCGACACCCGCGGCCGCCGGCGATGCGCAGGCACGACGTCGCGTCCACGACCGAGAGCACGTGGACGCCAACACTCCACGCGAAGCTCAACAAAAGCAGTGCCACCAGCAGCGCGCCCGCGCGCTTGTTGGTTCCTCCCTCTTGCTGCTGCCACGCACGCGCCGCGTCGCCGTCGCGTGGCAGTGCCACGAGCCACGCGAGCGACAGCAACTGGCTCGCGTACGCGATGAGGAACACGACGGTGGCATGCGTGCGCACATGGGTCGTGTCACGCAGGAGGTCCTCGTTGCTCACGTCAAAGTGCGCGTCGATAAACTTGGTGAGTGTGAGCGCAAAGGGCGTCGCGAGGAACGACATGGCCGTGAGCAGCGCGCGCGCGAGCTCTTGGTCGGCACCCGGCGCCACGAGCTCACTTAGTAAAGTGGTCAAAATCACAAAGTCCAAAGCCGACGGCAGCGCCTCCATCACGGGCAGTCCGATCCAGAGCCACTGGCTGCGCACGACGCCCCAGATCGTGAACATCGTGGCGCCGCAGTCGAGCGCGAGCACGACCACGTGGGCGCCCAGGATCGCGAGCCGGTAGTTAATGGCCCAGCCTTTCTTGTCGGCAAGCACGACGAGCGCGAGCACGGCGCCCGTGGCGACAAAGCTCACGACATTGTCGTTGAGCGGCTGCACATGGGCCCAGTAGAGCGCGATCGGGTTCACGGGCGTGGCGCTCATGCCGCCGAACACCCCGCCCAGGAAGCGACACGCGACGACGTAGCCCATCGTGCGATGCTGGAACAGCGCCCACACGCGCTGGAAGCTCGCGGTCAGCGACGGACGTTCCTTCGGGGCCTCGTCTTCCTCAATCATGAGCCACGCGAACGGCACGGGCAGCGACGCGACGATGCCCGTGATGAGCATGACCTCGTTGTAGCTCAGTGTAAAGTCAAAGTCGCCACCGTAGTGCCAGCCGCTCATTCCAAAGCCCATGAACAGGAACGAAAGTAGCATCGCAACGTAGCGCTGCATGGTCACGCGCGGCACGAACGGCGACTCGGGGTCCGGTTCTACTGGAGGATAATGGCGCTGCGCGGTCTCGACGATCAGCGCATCGGCGGCGACGTCGGCCAGCACGTACCCGGCGGTCGCGACGGTCATGAGCAACACGTAGATGGCGCCGTGGCTTGGCGCATCGCGGTTGAGCGTCGCGCGCTTCTGAGGGGTCATGTCGTCCAGCGGCGTGCCCATGAGCGTGACGTCCTGGAAGTACGGCGCCGGAATATCGATAAAGAAAATGGCGCCGAGTGAGAGGCAGGCCACGAGCCATCCAAGCACCACGTATGGTCGGTGACGGTGGCCGCAGACCAGTGGTACGGCGTCCATGACGATGCGGAAGAGCGGCCGTAAGATCCAGGGCATCCCCAGCAACGTGCGCGCCGACAGCGTCTGCGTGCCTTCCATGTTGAGGTACGCGGTCAAGAACGGGAACACGGTGAGTGGGAGCACGGTCGAGACGACGCCGATCGCGAGGCTGTGGACCACGAGCCCGGCCCAGCGCGGGTCCGTGAGTGGAATGTGTGTCGCTGGAGGTGCTGCGTGGGGCTTGGCGGCTTCGAGCACGGCGCAGTCGCCGTCGTTTTGGCTCTTGTATTTACTCACATGAATCTCTGGTGTGATGCCGCTCTCGTAGCTTGGTGAGGAATGATCGTTGCCGTGGCAGAAACCGCTTGAGCGGCGCCGGGAGCTCACACGCGAGACGCGCGCGATCATGTCGAGACCGACGGGGTCGATACTGTGGCTCATGGAGGCGTGGCAATCCGTGGCGTAGCAAGGCGTGGCGTGTCGTCTTGTATTTGATATGGGGGACAATGCGGCGCGGCGGCCATCGTTGCCCACAGTCTCGCGGACTTGCGGAAGCGAGCAAGCAAAGCAAACGCGTTGGCCAGCAACGGAACCTATTCCTGGTCCAGCCCATGTTCGCAAGCGCAAGCATGGGCTCGGATCGACAAAATGCGCCTACGAATGGAATGGGACATGCTTCACACATTTTGGTTTGGTCATGGCAGTGACAAAATGTGAGCAAGAGAGACGCTGAGCGGGGCCCGATTAGTGGCTGCCAATCCGCAAAGAAAGTCCAAGGCGGTGGATGCGGCTGCCGGCCGCATGCACTGAAGCAGACACTTGACAAAAGGGGGACCTTTCTGATCAAAAAGGGAATTATTCTAATAATGCTCTAACACCGTTGGAGATGCTTATATTATAAGCATCTTATATTTTATGCATCTCCAACGGTGTTAGAGCATTATTAGAATAATTCCCTTTTTGATCAGAAAGGTCCCCCTTTTGTCAAATTCCCTCAACCGGGGGAGATGGGAATTTGTGTTGGGTTTACTCGCGCTGGCCCCACCGCCCAACAGGCAAACAGAGGCAAAGAAGCAAAGAGGCAGAGAGGCATATCGGCGATATGCCTCTGTGCGATATGATATCGTACAGATTTTTCTCAGAGGCGTGCGTGCGACAAAAGCATCAAATCTGTGCCTCGGATTGGCTTGAATATTACGGGGTTCGCAAACGCTGCTGACCGGTGGAGTGGACAAGAGCTCTGCGACACGTGCTCTCGATCCCTGTCCCGGACCGGGATTCCCGGTGGGCAAATCCTAGGAAACCTGGGCAGGATTAGCCTCCGCATCACGCAGAAGCGCCGATTCTGCTGCAAGAAGCGCAGCAATATCCTCGTCACTGTACCCTTCGGCACCGGGCTTGCGCCCACCCACTGCTTTCTTCGACCGCGCTCCTCCATCCATGTCGTGCTCCCGGTGCTTGTCGTTAGCCGCGATGTTGCTTTGTGCCTCTTGCCGTTGAAGTCGTAATATGGGCGGATTTCCCGGAAGTGCGATCCCTCGTTTCAAGTGCCGCGTTCCTACGTGTCCCTCGTTTGGGATCCGCCAACTTCAACCAAAACGGCCATGGTTTGTAACAGGGTATACGTTTTTGCATGTTTAGAACGGTCTAAATATCTGAAGAGGGGGGGACCCCTCTTCAGATATCGATCTAGCGAGGGGGTGGAGGCGATCTAAACACGATC